>JAKOGI010003248.1:0-60810 GCA_029747015.1 Carnegiea gigantea | reverse complement strand
GGTCAACCCATGTTTTGGTAATTTCAACAAGTGATTTTAGAGGGAAATTATGTGAAAAAGGAGAATAATAAAGTAGATAGCAAACTGTGAAGGGCCCGGAAATGGGTGTCTGTTTCAGGAAAAACTGGTAATTCATGGCTGGTTGCAAAACTATGAATTCTGGTGGAGAGCTAGATCAATGAGTTATCTTTCAAATGGAATTTGAATCACCTTAATCCGAGTTCTGTGCAAGACGTTATGGTCGTTTAACTCCAACTATGTAGATCGGACCAAAGCTGTGCAGGGTGTTGTTTTAGCTCAATTTTGGGATTTGTGTGGTGGTGATTGCGTTATGGGCTGTAAATGAAAATGTTGAGGGACTTTTTAACATTTTCATATTGGGGTTTTATAGCTCAATTGGAGGTTAGGGGTGAAAGTTTTGAATTTTTTAAGGTGGACCTTGAATCGGCAAGAACTTTGATTGTACTTAGAAGCTTATTTGATTTGGAAAACTAAGTGGTATGACATATGCAATAAAATTGGAGAAGTGGAGAGACTGATAACTCAAGATTAGTATTTGTTGGTCCAAACCGGTGTGTTTAAAATTATTCTGAACCTACCACCACTGCAATTGCCCTCAAACCTTTATTATCCATCTCAGAAATATCAAAAATCCATGATGAATTTATAACCATCAAAGTCTTTCTTTTATTATTCCAATTATTCTACTTTGATCAATTTTACTCCACAATATTTCACTTTGAGCTAAATGACCCTAATTCATTAAGCTTTTAAATCATTTCGGTGTAACTTATCTTCTATGGAATTATTTGAGTTATGCATGCTTTTAAGGAATTTCTATTGTAGTTACAACTATAAAAGTCAGTATTGTTTACTAATTACATATATCTATAATTACATTTCTTAAACAGAATCAGGGCCTACTCTATCATTTCCCATTATGCATAAGAATTATCAAGTGAGATTGCATTTTAAAGACATCAGGTACATTCATAGCCTGTATCTTTAGAAATCAGAGTGTATTTATCAAAGTTATCATTTTTTGGTAAGTGCATCAATGAATTAGTTTATACAGTGACTTATCATTTAATTAGTGACCCCGCTAGTTATCATCTATAGGCATTCGCCCTCCAGTTACCCGCGCGGCTTCAGGCCAGGTCCCCGATCAGCTTAGCCGGTGTACACCTATCCATAGATTATAACAGTATCAAGGGGTTCATTATTAGATAATAACTACCAATGCAGTTTTACATTCATCTCATTCACTGTTTAAACTTAAAATGAATTGCAAGTGGATGCACAATCATTTTATGTATAGATCATTTAACAATGCAGGAATGCACGTACTGAGCTTCGGCTCACAGGTTGAAATGTTTTCATGTTTTGTTTTAGGCAAATGCTCATTGAATCGTCGTCATGCTAGCAAACCGGATGAAGAGAATAAGTTGAGCAGGGGAATCCGAAGGGATCAACAATGATATAGCACATGCCTATTTTGGAGCTATACTTTGAAATCTTCAGTGGATGGAGGTGTAGATTATCTGGTGAATTGTATACTGCGATGTATAAACTATACGGGGTAACAGTTGATTGTATATAGTTTGACAATGCATGATGTTTATGGTTGAAGCTATGTCTGACTATGTTATTTCTAGTTTATAATCTAGTACACACACTTTAAGCCTTGTCCTTTTGGACGACGTTAATGCCACTATTATTGAGTTCATTAGTCCTAATTTTGAAATTTTTTTAAGGAGAATGCAAACAGTGGAACATGCTTAATTAGGGGGCGTTACAGATTTGGTATCAGAGTCAGGTTTTAAGGGATACTATGAGCTATCAAGTGTTTATAAGTTAGCTATTAAGGTGTGTATGAGTTATGTTAGACCAGCTAGATGAGCTATTGACTATAATTTCATATGTATGGGCATATGAGGAGGAACCATTTCCATTTGGGTGATTCAATCATTTGGTAATATCCTGAGATTCGAGCATTAACAAAGTAGAGTATGGAACCATTTGGGTGACGTGTTAGTGAGGCATGTTCTCAATTATCTGGGAGTTGTATTGTATGTTTTATTTCTTTCATTTATTTAAATTTTTGCAATTGTGCACTCCGGGTGTGTGACCCGTTGAGTTATAAACTCTGGTGTGTGGTCGTTGAACTATTGAAGTATTTCTCTCCATTTCAGGTATTTATTGTAAGGCTTTAAGCTGGCTTTTAGTTAGTTTTTGGTAGAACTCTGTCTGTTTTGCCCTAGGATTTGAGAGTTTTATTGAGGCATGTTAATATACCTGATCTTGGGTATAGTGATGGTTGAAACCCGATGTGGGGATGCCATTTGCAACGTCTTAAGGGATTAACACAGGGTCAAGTTAGATGTAAACCTCTAGAGGAGGAACTGCCTTGTGGGATAATATTTTTGAAGTGAATCAGCATCAGATGAACATTACCATGAGTGCTTATGTTTGGTGATAACAGTTTATAGCTTATGCTGTGCTACTTGATATTATATGGGTGGTACGAGTAAGATTAAGCTTCGATGTATAGGAATTATCTGGTCTTGACACTAAGACCTTGCATCAGCAATGCTCCTATTACTTCCTGTTATTGACTTATTTCTGCCCTAGTTATCTTGAATTGTTTAGTAGCAATGAAAGTTAGATATGCAGGATTAAAGGTCAAGGACCCAAAGAAGTGATACAATATTCATTTTACCAGTACCAAGTGCATTCATTTCATTAGTATTACGGATATTCATTTTCCCAGTATCAGGTAGATTTATTTCACTAGTATCAAGTGATATGTATTTACACATAATTAGTAGACTCTACTCGTATGTGCATCGTACTTTTAAGGAATTTTTAGAGATGGGGTGTGTAATTGGGTTATGAGTTATTCGGTGATCCAGTAATGGGTGATGAAGAGGATCCGAGAAGTATCATAGGCCATATCTTTTATTACCTGAATCTCTTATAGTTAGCTATATCTATCGACCAGCTTCCGCTATTGCATTCTCAATAAGAGTCAGCAATATAGAGACTACAATATCAAGTGGATACATGAGACTAGATTACTTTACTCAGAAGGGCATCAGTTTAGCTCAACTCATGACATAGCAGTAAGGTTGCAGAATGAGTGGGATACATGAGGTTCCAGTTTAGTTCAACACCTGAGCAACCTTTCTTATAGGCAATACAAACCCTGACAATCATAATCGTTTAATTCTCTATTTTCATAATGGAGCTTATAATGACCCCTGGTGTGCATTACTGTGTGATTTACAGTTTTTTCTAAGCATATTTAATCCATTCTACTTACCGTTCAGTCATCACTATGTTTATATTTTTACTATCGCTTACTTTAACTCCTTGCTTCTGTTCGGGTACTATTCATTTATTGTTTGGAAAGCCTTTAGTTGCTTCAGACCCAGTCATTGAGTGCCCTTTCAGCAATTAAATGGATCCATATTGCTCGTGTTTCTTAGCATTGTAACATCATGTTGGCTTACTACTCTATGGTCGTGATTGCATGTCGTTACTCAAGTTATTTTGGCAATCCTTTCTTTACTAGTATAGCCTATCTTATTAATGATAAACAACGATTTATGCTATTTTCATCTGCGAGTAGTTTTAGAATTTATATGTCTACCTAAGACTTCCATTTACTGCTGAATGTGTTATTGATGGATGCTAATGCCATCATGTTCTGTTATAAGACTGACTCCTTCATCTTCACGTATTGGCCTCTCAAACACCAGATGAATAAAATTTTCCTTCTGGTGGTATTGACCCTCATATTCATCATTTTATCTACCTACGGGTACCGTATGGCTTTTCAAATGCCTCTTTGGTAATATGTTATATTTCTTCACCTTCAGTACTTAATACTCCCTCTCAACTTCATAACATTATTCATTTACTTTATTATCATGACCATCATGAATAAACCGCATGTCTTGTATATGCAGGTCATTTATATGCCTTACCTCTTGCATTACGAATCTTCGTCCTTTCATTCATTCAGCTTACATGGTAGTCCTTTATAACCAATAAAGAAATATCTTTACAAGAGTTTATGGTGTGGTTACATCTCTTTACACTTTAGATTGTCCCCCTGTCATTTAAATTTACTGAGACCAATAGGCAGTTGAATGTGTTATCTTTTATAAATGTGCCTCTATTAGCATTGTCGGAACCATATTCATTAGGTATTCAATCCAATTTGATTGGTAGACGTTGTTATCGTTATGGGGATGAACTGGTTGTGTACTTATAGAAGATGATCTGTAAAGATCTTAAGGTTAACTTGAGGAATGAGGAAAGAGTAGACGTGTGTTTTATGGACCAAGATAAGAAAAACCGCCCTAATTACACTGTGTAAGCAAGTGGGTTATCGTGTCAGTAATGCATTGAATATTAGTGATATGCAACCACACTCGGTGTATACTTATCCATAATTATAGTTTGTGAATTTAAAGATGTTTCATCTGAGGACTTTCAGGACTGCTTTCCCCCAAGAAACATTGATTTTCAGATCAACCTAGTTCAACGTGCTCAATCCATTTTCAGAGCCTCTATCATATGACCCCTAATAGAGTTCAAAGAACTAAAGATTTAGTAAGATGAGTTGTTACTGAAGGGAGTTATTTAACCAAGTGTGTCACCATGGAAAATCCTAGTTTTATATGTGTGAAGAATGAAGGCAGAACCTTATGGTTGTGTACAGTGTACAAAGAGTTGAACAAGATCACTATCAAAAACAAGTTTCCTATACCTTGAATAAATGGTGTATAGGACTAACTGCCAACAACAGAAGTCTTTTTCAGGAATGATTTGAGGTTCGGATGTCACACCTAAGCCATGCAACCACAGTTTATCTTTTGTAAGAATGCCCTTTCATAGTAATTCTTGTAATTATTTGCTTTTCTCATCTTCAAAACTTGATACTATCTAATATTGTTTAATCTCCCTTACATTTCAACCCGATATTTCCTATTAGCATGATCTTCCATGTCTTTGCAAACCCATTGTTAAATATGCAATACATTTTTGTTCGACCTGATATGGTTGTCAACATTCCAGTGCTCTCGACCTTCACCATCTTTATTTCATGATCATGAGTTGTAGTTCATTCCGTCGATCACACATCTACCTTACATCTCATTTATTCATAATGATAAGCTCATATAACTTGTTCTGAATTTATAATGTAATTCAACTCTTATTGGTGTGGGTTATTGCGATTGTCATAATCCCCTTACTCTCCTTATTTTTAACTTCAACTCCCACACATATATCTTACATGCTCATTAGTAAACTCCAGCTTTTCTATTCAATCTTATTGCTGGTCTTGAATTGGTGTCATATGAACAAAGGGACATTTCTAATGTTACTTGTTCAATCTATTTACTTATCCATTGGTACTTTGCTCGTCCAATCTACTGATTTACCCATTGCACTTTATCGATTCAATCTATTGATCTATTTATTGCACTTGCAATTCTCACACCTATATCTTATATTCTCATAAGTAAACTTCAATAATCCTTATTTAATCTTATTGCCGTACTTGACTTAGCTCCATATGAGCAAAGGCATGTTTCCACTGCAGCCTATGCAATCTATTTATCTATTCATTAGACCTTACTTGTTCAAGCTATTTATTTATCTAGTGTATCTTGTTTATCCAATCTATTTCTCTGTTTATTGTAGTTTGTTTGGCCACTCCTTCAATTGTATTTATCCTGTCAATGGTATCTAGAAAGTCACCCTGTTAGAACTCCGTTGCTAGCCATTTTGTTTTTAAATCATTAGCTAAACTCGAAGGTAACCAGGTTGTCTATCTTCTTGAATAACTATATATTGGATCATTTATAATCAATATTTATAAACCATGATTCTTGTGGTATTATGGTTCAGAATTTTGGATGTACTCATGGTTATCTTTATTCTAACCACCCCATGATAATCTGTCCTTTATTAGCCTTTTCTAGTCTCATCGTTCATTTCTTTTGGATGCAAAGATTTGCTCAGCTAACAATCCTATCACTCTCATCCTTAATCACGGTCATTTGATCACCTATTATCAATCGGGAGCAGATTGTTGAGTAGTCTGATGAGGGGAGATCATATGATGCATTAAGAATATCAAATGATAACTTTTTGATAAGGGCATAACCTCAAACAATGTCTAGCGGTATTAGAGTAAGCTAGAAGAAAAATTGAGAATAATGAGACAATTCAAGTACATGCTAAAGTGACACAAGGACTATACAAGAATCATATGGTCATATTGACCAAAGAAGGAGACAATTAAAGTTCAAATGAGATATAAAGTATTCCAAAGGGCTTCTCTAAAAAAGGGTGTCAAGAGACTGGATATCAGAGATAATTGAGTTCATTGAAGCCAATGCATGAGAAGTATCTAGATCTGCTATTAAAACATGGGATTAAGCAGTTATACAATACGCAGACACCTTTAACCCCATAGCTTGTTGACTAGGTCTGTCTATATAACTCAAAGACGTGCATAACGTGTTTCTTACCTCATAACTCAGGCAATACATTCCAGATCCTGACCATGCTATGGTATCTGAACCCATCAAAGTTACCGGAGATCTAGTGTATGAAGAGCGACCAATCCAAATACTAGATTGCAAGATTAAGCAGCAACGCAATAAGCAGATATCGCTAGTTAAGGCACTATGGACAAACCATACCTCCCAAGAAGCCACTTGGGAGACCGAGGATGAGATACAAGCCAAGTATCCACATCTATTTAAGATAAACTTGCATGTTTTGTCAAAACTCATAAGTTTCGAGGACGAAACCCTTTAAGGGGGGAAGGCTATAATAGCCCGACCCTAAATCATGTTTATTTATTTAACTAAGCCATGTTATTAATTTTTCACATTTATTTATCTCATTTAATCATCCCGCTTGAGAGAATTCATTTTGGGCCTCACTTTGCAATTCGGGTTTTCATTATTGTGAAATTTCGAGTGAATCGATAGTAGGCCCTAAAAAAATATGATTTAAGGGATTAAATTATTTTTCATAATGATCCAAAAATTTAATTTCGAGCCACGAAAAATTCAATCGCGTAAAGTGTATTTTCTTTCGGGCCTAAATTCATTTAGGCCCAATTTTGGGCCGAACAAGCTACTACCCATTTGCTTAGCTAATTACCCTCAATTATACCTAATTATCATTAGTAAAAGGATAATTTTTGGTGGTTAAAAACTCAGTCAAGTATTGGCTAAGTCATTCTCCACCAAGCAAAACTCACAAAATATTAAGACTTACTCTCCCTCTCTCTCCCCACCACCCTACACAGCCCCCTCCTTTTTGCTGCTGTATTTGTTGATTTCCAGCCACTTACCAACACCTTCCGACCATCAGGAGGCTGCCATCGGACCACCAACACCACCACCAGCCACCCCTCTCACTTCTTCAAGCTTCAAACATCTCTAACTTCCCTTGTTTCAAGCTTAAAATAAGTAAACCCTAACCTTGTGTTTTTTTATATTATTTGTGATTTTGTGATCTTTGGTATTAGTAATTAATATCATGGTGTTGGTATTTACTTTAGAGAAGTTTAAGTGCAAATTCAAGTGAGACATAAGCTAGGGTTATGAGAATTATACATAGTTTAAATGATGTTTGTCAACAAGCATATCATTTGTGTGTTTTAGATTTGAAAATGAATCTTAGATGACTGTGAAGTAAAAATTGAGGATTATGGCTGTTTAAAGTGATGTTGAGGGTCACCCCATGTTTTGGTAATTTCAACGAGTGATTTTAGAAGGTAATTATGTGAAAAAGGAGGATAATAAAGTAGGTAGCAAACTGTGAAGGGCCCGCAAATAGGGGTCTGTTTCAGGAAAAACTGCTAATTCGTGGCTAGTTGAAAAATTATGAATTTTGGTCAGGCGCTAGATCAGTGCGTTACCTTTCAAATGGCTCTTGAATCACCTTAATCCAAGTTCTGTGCAAGACGCTATGGCCATTTTACTCCGACTACGCAGACTAGACCAACACTGCGCAGGGTGGTGTTTTAGCTCAATTTTGGGATTTGTATGGTGGTGATTGTGTTATGGGCTGTAAATGAAAATGTTGAGGGACTTTTTAATATTTTTATATTGGGGCTTTATAGCTTAATTGAAGGTTGGGGGTGAAAGTTATGAATTTTCTAAGATGGACTTTGAATCAGTAACAACTTTGATTATACTTAGAAGCTTATTTGATTTGGAAAACTAAGTGGTATGACATGTGCAACAAAATTGGAGAAGTGGGGAGATTGATAACTCAAGATTAGTATTTGTAGGTCCAAGCTGGTGTGTTTAAAATTATTCTGAACCTACCACCACTCCAATTACCCTCAAACCTTTATTATCCATCTCAAAAATATCAAAAATCCGTGATAATTTTATAACCATCAAAGTCTTTCTTTTATGATTCCAATTATTCTACTTTGATCAATTTTACTCCACGATATTTCACTTTGGGTTAAATTACCCTAATTCATTTAGCTTTCAAATCATTTCGGCGTAACTTATTTTTCGTGGAATTATTTAAGTTATGGATGCCTTTTAAGGAATTTCTGTTACAGTTACAACTATGAAAGTTAGCATTGTTTACTAATTACATATACCTATAATTACATTTCTTAAACAGAATCGGGGCCTACTCTATCATTTCCCATTGTGCATAAGAATTATCAAGTGAGATTGCATTTTAAAGACATCAGGCACGTTTATTGCCTGTATCTTTTAGAAATTAGAGTATATTTATCAAAGTTATCATATTTTGGTAGGTACATCAATGAATCAGCTTATACAGTAATTTATCATTTAATTAGTGACCCCGCCAGTTATCATCTATAGGGTATTCGCCCTCTTGTTATGCACGCGGCTTCAGGTCAGGTCCCCGATCAGCTTGGTAGGTGTACACCTATGCATAGATCGTAATAGTATCAAGGGGTTCACTATCAGATAATAACTGGCAATGCAGTTTTACATTCATATCATTCAATGTTTTAGCTTTAAATGAATTACAAGTGGGTGCCGAATCATTTTATGTAGAGATCATTTAACAATACAGGAATGCATGTACTGAGTTTTGACTCACAGTTCGAGATGTTTTCATGTTTTGTTTTAGGCAAATGCTCATTAGATTGCCCTCATGTTGGCAAACCAGATGAAGAGAATAAGTTGAGTAAGGGAATCTGGAGGGATCAACAATGATACAGTACATGTCTATTTTGGAGCTATGCTTTGAAATCTTCAGTGGATGGAGTATAGATTATATTTTGAATTGCTATACTGCGATGTATAAGCCATACGTGGGTAACAGTTGATTGTATATGGTTTGACAATGCATGAATGTATATGGTTTAAGCTATATCTAACTATGTTATTTCTAGTTCATAATCTAGTGCACACACTTCAAGCCTTATCCTTTTAGACGGCAGTAACACCCCTATCATTGAGTTCATTAGTCCTAATTCAAAAATTTATTAAGGAGAATGTAAATAGTGGAACATGCTTAATTAGGGGGCGTTATAATATTTAGCCTTAGTTGTGAATAAGGTCACTAGTTCTATTACTTTTAGTTCCATAAGACTAGAGACTGTTCAAGGAATTAGCTTAAACTAGAGTGCTCTTTCCATAAACCTTGTAACCTACATAGTCATCATAAGAGTATCTAACTAGCACTTGAATATAGTCATAATCCAATCACATCTCTGTATACCTTTTTGGGCACTAGCTTACCACTTGTATCTAATTCGAGCTAACAATTTGAAGTCATTGAGTCTTGGCATGTTGAAAGCAATCAAGGTTTTTTTTTTTCCTATGAGTTCCTTGACATACTTGCATTGATTGATGAAGGTGCCATTTTGGCATTGGTTGATTTGCAATCCAAGGAAAAAGTTCAATTCTTTCATCATACTCATTTCATTTTTCATGCTCTTGAGTTTTGAGAATTGTTTACACAGGGATTCATTAGTAGCGCTAAACAACATATCATCAACATGTATACATACAAGAAAAAAAAAATCTCCCCCTTGTTTTAATACATGAGGTCTTATCAATTTGGTCTCTCTTAAATTCATTTTTTGAGAAAGAATTTGCTTAGCCTCTCATACTATGCTCTAAGATCTTGTTTTAATGCATATAAGGCTTTACACAACTTGAAAACATGATCAAGATAGTTTGGATTCAAGTGACCTTAAGTTGAAATGGTTGTTGTGGCATAAATGAGGCCATAACTTATTTACCTTTTTACAACACATGCACTGCAAACTTGGTCTTTCTTATACATATGCTTGGGAAGGCCTCTTACTAAATCATTCTCAGATAATTTTTTAATTGTATGCATACTAGTATGACCAATCTTTTATGCCACAATTATGCAATATCATTGAAAGCTTCAAAACATAAAAGATTCTTAAAATTAAGATGATCCAGGCTTATAGCACATACATTTCCTACTCTTGAGCAAATAAAGCAATTTTCCCAATTTCAACGGTAGAAATGTAACAATGAGCAAAGTTCAATGTTACTTTGTTTACCTTATTAGATAATTGAGAAATGCTAAGTAGATTGAACTTAAGACCATCAACTGAATAAACATTCTCAATTTAATTAGAGAGATCTTACCAACTTTCCCAACTCTAATTATTCTACCATTCTTTTTATCTCTAAATGTTACGTTACCTTAGTGTGATTCTTTAAGTTCTGCAAACATTATAGCATCCCTAGTCATGTGTCTTGAGCGTCCACTATCAAGACACCATAGATCAATGTTTGTCTTGAAATATACTTGCAAACTAGATATCAAGTCTACCTATTTCCCTTGGAAGAAAATTATGTAGAATTTGATATCATTTTCAAGAGATTCTACCTTTTGGTATCCAAACTTGAATAATTCTGGGACTATTGCTAGTATGATTTTAAGAGTTTCTTTACCACATTCTCTAGTTAGAGTTGCTTTGTTATCCCTTTGTCACAGTTAAATGATTAGGGGTTTTAAGAATAGCATTTTTAGGGTGCCTTGAACTACTCTGACCTTCATAAGGAGGTGCCACTTTAGTAAAGAAATTTTGGTATCATTGCCTTTTATTGCTAGGATCATGTCCAAGAAGTTTTCTATTGAAAGGCACACTTTGAAATGCAAGTAGTCTGTTTAAATTTTACTGAGTTTTGAAACAGATTTTTAAAAATCCTCACATTGAGCTCTCAACTTTTAATTTCACTTTCAACCGCATGAAGATTGATAGCTAGCTCAGAGTTGAGTTTAAAGATGTGCTCATTTTTATTTTTCCACCTCTACAATTCTCGTTTAAGAGTTTTAGCCTCTTTTTCATGCTCATTCCCTTTCTCATAAAATCCATCACAGAGCTCTAGACACTATTTGTATTCATCCTTAATAAATTGTATTTTTTGTAACAATTGGCACATCCATCTTGCAAACTTTCTTTCTCATATTTTAAAAAGCCAATTTTTCCATAAAGGGACTTGATCTTAGAAAGGTACTCTTTTTTAACATTCACACCATGTATGATAATCTTGATTAAATCAACTCTTGACATTTCAAAAAAAGAGAGATTTTACCTACTAAGTGGATGTGCCCTCGGTTTCCTTCAGCTTTGACTTATAGTAGTTTAAAAATTTAAATTTTCCTTCTAATTCTTTTCTATCTGTCGTGAAGTATAGGTTAGCAACATCATCCTCGTCGCCCTCGTTATCGCTGGAGCCACTGTCACTTCATGCAGCTATCATGGCCTTTTTCTCTTTACCTTTGGGTTTCTTCTTTTTAGCTTTCTTTTTACGGCATGATGTCTTTCATCATATGCCTTTATTGACCACAACCAAAGTTAACAATTGTGTTACTTTCAAGGTTTTGAGAGGAGGACTTTATACCTTTGTCCCATTCCAAAGCTTACTAAAGTCAAAATACTTCTTCTTGAGCAATTTATGGAAGCCTTTGGCTAACATGGCAATCTCATCCTCTGAAGCTTCGGATTGTGAGTCTCCTTGATTTTAGGGTCTTGACTATTGCTTTCAAGGCCAACCCCTCTATCTAAGGTTTCTTCTTTCTCTTCCTAGAGGTGGGTCTCATATGTTGGGAGTTTTCCTACCAATTTCTAATTTTGTCCTTAGGTTATGAACCTCTTTGATGGTTGTGACCTTGCCTACCTATTGGTTTGTTAGAATATTCCCAACAACTTCCTTATCGTCTCTTTATTTGAGTAGATGTTTCCTAGAGATTTGAAGTTGTTGACAATGTCAGCGAATTTGATGGACATTACTTTGACATGTTCATTAGGAAGCGTCTTGAAAGGTTCATATTAATATACATGGATGCTTATTTTTTTATTCTCTTGACATGACTTGTGCCTTCACATGTGGTCATTAGGGTGTCCTACAATTCTTTAGCTGTTTGACAAGTAGAAACCCTATTAAATGCATTAGCATCTAAAGCATATTATAAAGGATTAAATGCATTGTAATGCTTCTGCATTGTCTAATGTTCTTAACGGGTGTTGGCCAGTATGCCAGTCCGGCTGCTCAGTCCCAATAGTATGCATAATCCGTATTGGAGCCTTTGACACTATGTTCAATAACTCAGTTTTTTCATCCATAAGCCAGATATGCATAAGTCTCTTCCAATGGCCAAAGTCAAATCCACATAATAAAGGAGATCTAAATGCAGACAATCTTGATTAATCTCAGCTAGTCTTGAGGAATACATAAATCTTTACTCACTTGGCAGTTAAGTCACAAGAGGTAAGACTAGCTCTGATACAAATTATTGGTCCCAAGTAAGTTAAGACACCTAGGAGTGGTGAATAGGGTGATTGCAGATAATAATAAATTAAAACGTAAACACACAGTAGAGAAGATATAGTAAACTTAGGGATGTTGAGCAGTAAAATCGAGGATACCCAGACTATAAATGAAGGGAGTTGAATGATTAAGACTGCCGCAAGCATACGGGCAGCAGTAGTATAGATAAAGATATCGTTTCTCGGGGACTAATGTAACTTACTGAGTTTTGTCTGTCAGACTGTGCTAAGCAAAATTCTAATTTAATTGGTTTTGATTTAACACTTTCTAATTCAGTCTTCTAAATCAATTAAAGAGAAAGTGTCTAGGAATTCTCGTAGTTATGAAAGAGTATTGGATCAAAACAACAGACATGTGCTTTTCTCTAATCGGTTAATCTCAAGGAGTTGTAATTTATCCAAAAATTTGATCTATTTTTTTGAAATAAATCAAATTTGCCTAAACTCAACAAAAGTCATCCTTCCAAACTAATTTGCCTTAATTCAAGTTTAATAAATTCAATTACTCGATAGTTCTCCTAACATGCAAATCTCTCTTTCAAGACGACTCCACGTTAGGTTTAATCAAGTAATCCAACAACTAAATGTCACCTTTCAGTTTTTCATTCATTTGTTTCAAGTGAGCATGCAAATTTTGGCCAAAAATCCACTCACAACAATACACTTACTTGATAAAGAAAATCAAACCAATCATGAAAATAAGCACAATTCTATAAATTAAAACATGATCCAACTACATTTTCACAAATTACTAAATTCCTAGACAAAAGAAAACTACTCAGACATGATTAAGAAATAAACAAAACTAACCAACAATCCAGCGAAATCTGAGAGAAAAGCTTGACTAAGATGGCCTTCAACCAAGGGCTTCAAACCACCTCAAAAACCAAACACATACACTCGAGACTTCTCACCAAAACTAAAAATCAAACTAGAAACAATAAAATTTAAGAAAGAAAGAAACTAGGCTAAAACTCTAATCTATGCTACTCTATGCTTTTTGGTTGTGCAAGGATTGCTTCCTACTACTGTAGAACGAGGCCCTTTATAGTGAGGCTCGCATGATCTCAGCCACACAGCCGAAGGAAGACGAAGAGGCAGTAGTTACAGGCTCACCATGGCCCATAGCAGGTATCACAATCCGATCGTGGTCTAGGATGGAATCGGCTTTCTGCTCTTTTTTTGCTCCACGAGTGTAGCAACACATAGGTGTTCGAGGTGAGGTCAAAATACATCTATTTATGGTCAAATGTTGTGTAAAAAGACTAAAAATCTTGCAAAACACATAAAACAACTATTCTCAAGCATAAATCGAGAATAGGAATGTAAATAATAATATTAAGCACATAATTCTCCTAAAAATTGACACAAAATAGCCTTAAAATGATATATACATTAAGCACTTATTAAACTCCCCCATGCTTAAACTGTTGCTTGTCCTCAAGCAAATGCAAAAACTAAAAATTTACATAACCTCCTCAGGATAGATATAGGTACATTCAAATGGCAAAGCTAATCCAAAGGTAGCCCAAAAAGATACAAAAATCATTAACAAACAGAATAGGGAGTGAAATTTGCAAAAACCATTCTGATAGACCACAATGTCAAACTTAAATCAATCTCCCCCAAATCGTCAAATACAATCATTCAATCATATGAAACAAGTAAGGCTAGCAAGGCCAGTAGAACCTCACTATAATTATATGGCTCTCATTACTCATGTGTCTAATAATAGTGAAGATTCTCTCAATTCATGTTCCTTAGAGTCAAATCTACCAAAGGCTTGACAAGATTCTCCAATTTGCCATCACTAAAATGCAAACACACTAGATAATCATGAGCACTTTCATAGGGATGTAATGGTGATATGGGTAAAAGCAAGAGGAGAATAAACATTTTGGAAATGAGGAGCTAGAAGCCATGGACTAACAGCCAAACAATTCCAATGCAATCATGCTACATCCTTCTTGAACCATAACAACTTAGCAACAAATTAAATCGCAAATTGAAACTAGAAAGAGTCGAAAAATCACAAATATCTTACAATCCCACCAAGGCTAACACTTTCTTTCGATTTTTTTTCTATTGTTTGTTTTTCTCTGTTGTTTATTTTTTTCATCATGATCCTTTATTTCTTCTTTTTTCTCTTTTTTTAAATAACGATAGCCAAGGGGAAATCCATAACGAACTTTAAATTTCAACTCTTCTTTAAACTTTGTGCAATGAAACAAGGGATTTATCAAAATTTCACATCCCTGGACCAAACAGTCAAAATTCACTAAAAGATAACCATCCACCTTACTAACACCTTATGATGCAAAAGAATGAAACACTCCTCTAATCTTCGCTTAGGAGTAAGACAAGTATTTGGCCATAGGCTATAATAGGGAGTTTAAATCAAGAAAAACGGATATAGGCTCAAAGGGGCTAGCAAGGGACATAATACACAACAAAGGTGGCTATTTGGCCGTGGGTTTCAACGAATCAAAGAAAGAAAAATGCCTCAATCATATTGCCTAAATACATATGCGAAATGTGATCTTGAATGAGAATCAAAGCAAGTTCTAAAGAAATGACATCAAGAAAGAGTCACACATGAAAGAAAATATGAGACTAAAATGATGAATAGCCTCTAAAAACTCAAAATCTCACGGGATGTCTACCAACGTTAAAACTAGCTCACTAGTAAACACATGCCAAAATCATGTGAAGACTCATGGGGTAAATCAACTTGCATTCAACATGTGGTCAAAACATGGAGATCATTTCGAAAACTCATTCACGAACATTTTATGCACAATTTGGGTAAATCGAAAGATCAAACTAAACCGTAGAAGTCTACAAAATCTATAAAGATCATCATAGGAGGATTTTTTTTCTCTTAATTTTTGTTTTTTTTATTCATGCTCCTAATAACAATGCAAACTAAAAATGCTAACAGACAAAAAAGGAAAAAAAAAAGAAAGAAAAATAGACCAAAACTAAAATGCAACCTAAAATAAAAAGAAAACTAAACGCACTACAAAACAAAACCAAAACTAAAAATCAAAAACTACAAAAACTACCACTAAAAACATACACAAAGCACAATCACACTAAACCAAAAACAGGCATCAGACGCAAGATAGAACGACTAACTCACTCTCCCATGCTTGAATCACACATTGCCCTCAATGTGGGCATATAACCAACAAAAAAGGGAAGGGGAGTAGCACATAGCATTCAGAAAGGAGATGGTGGTGGAGGATGGGGTGGTTGGCCATAAAAGATATGTCAATCTTGCCAGGTCTCTAGACATGCCCTATAGTCTTGGAAATATTGTGTCTGGGAAGTAAGCAACCCATGAAGCTCAACGTGGCGCTCTTGGAGAAAGTCCTGAAGAGCAGTGCTCTCAGAAGCAACAAATGTTCGGAAGGAAACTTGCTCCTTTTGAATGGATCTAAGGGTATCTTGGATATCAGAATAGTCAGGAGAGGTGGTTAAGAGGAAGAACTAGGTCCGACTTGACCAGATTGAGGGGCTGGATGATGGGGTGCGGGTCGAACATTCTCCTTATCACCAAGTACCCAACAAAGGTTAGCCCGGTGAAGGAAAATGGTGCGATCGACATTAGGAAGCGGCAAAAGCCGATCCCCAGGGTAAATCCGACACAAACGGCTAGCCTCAACTTTACAAAAGTTCATAATCTCAAAAGCAACTTGATTAAGCCGCTCAGACCCAAAAACTCTATCCTCAGGATTGGGGTCAACACCCAAGAATCTAGCAATAGTAGTTATAATCCCACCTATAACTATTCTAACTTTACTGCTAATAGCAGCAATATGTAATTGTCTAGCTAAAAATGAACCTGGGTCAAGCTAAACACCATCAAGCATACAGGACAAAAAGTACAACTCAGAAAATCTCAGGACAATTAGATTATCGTCCCGAACAAACAGAGAACGAGCCAAAATATGTTGAGCTACTCTAATGCATGGGTTCCTAATATGTGTGCATTTTGACGAACTGGTACTGTATCTAACACTCCTCAAAAGTTCACCCAAAAACGCATTCGGGTTGAATTCACGGGAAACTTGGCAATTCGATAAATCCATGCTAGGTGGAAAACCGAAAATACTGTTGAAGGTACCTAAGTTTAGTTCATATGATTTTCCCTGTAAATAAAACAATATATATTCGGCTTAACATTAAGGCCCTTTAGTGACCTTAACATGGAGTGCACTAAGAAATTCTAGGGTCAGGTCCTGAAATGTATGCTCTTTGATTTCTAAAAAGTACCCCATACCATCTCTTGCAAACAACTATCTAATATCATCTAATGTTCCCAATTGGGCTAACAAATCCTTACCATAATATCTAGTTGCTACAACTATACGTTCATTCAAACAATTATACCCAGCAATATGATCGAGGTGCGTTAAACCAAGGGGTTGAGGAATGTTACCTCTAATACGCGCAGTTCAGGATGTCCTTTAAGGTTGAAGTGGTGCTTAACTTGAAGACCTAGCCTCCTTGGTGCTCCTTTGTCTCTTGGTTGGTGCCATGGTTGCAAACTCTAACCAAAAACAAAATTAAAACCAAAATAAGAACTAAAACCTAGAAAATTGAAGAAATAAAGTAAAAATATAAAAAATGGGAGAGAGAAAAGAATGGGTATGGTGGATAAGCGAAGGCGAGATGAATTTGAAGGAGAAGAAGAAGAAGAAGAAGAAGAAGAAGAAGAAGAAGAAGAAGAAGAAGAAAAGAAATGAAATTTGTGGAGAAAAAGGGAAGATTGAGTGAAAAGAAATGATTTGATGTGAAAATGATTGAAAATGGAGTAGAAATGAGGGAAGACTAGAGGTGTGAGGTATGGAGAGTTTAGAGAGAGAAAATGGAGGCAAAGAGAGAGTCGAGGTTGAAGAAGAAGAAGCGAGGAGAGGAAAGGGCTCCACGGTATAAAACCTAGACTGCGTGCCATAGCAGTCCACCAAGGACCATGGGACTCACCATGGTTTGACCGTGGTGGCTGCTGGTCCTCTATATTTTCATATTTTTTTATTTTCTTTATTTGGATGGCACCCCACGACCGTGGTTTTAGGGATCTGGCCGTGGTGGCTAGCATTTTATTCATATTTTTCCTTTTTTGTTTTCTCTCTCTCTTTGTTTTCTTTTTTTAGACAAACTATAAAAATAGTAAAAATAAAAGCTAAGAATAGAAAAGGGAAAAGAACTTGGGTTGCCTCCCAAGAAGTTCTCTTTTAAGGTCAAGAGCTTGACCCTCGTTCTATGCTTAGTCCGGATTAGATAATGTATGGACATTGGCTTTGTCTCGGATCACAAAATCAAATTTCTTCAAGCGAAGGTACCATCTTAAAAGTTCTGGCTGCAGGTTCTTCGTCTTCATAACTTGGTACCATAATGCATTATCTGCATACAAAACAAATCGCTCTTGTGGCCCATTAGGCAGGCTACTATCAACTTGTTCAACCCCTACATCAAAATCTACATCAATACCTTCCATAGGAGGCATAGAGAGAACAGTTCGTGCAAACCTGCAATAATCACTCATGGAAGACTCATTAGGAATAGGGGCCTTAACCTCGGGTTTGTTAGGTGGTATAGGAGTAGCAAACTCCACCTTAACATACCCTTGGTCAGGGTCCTTATAAGAAATCCAGTCAGAATTAGAAGGATCTTCACAATTCAAAATATCCTCCATATTAGTCTCAGGGGAAAGGGGTAATACATCCAATACAGAAGAATGAGGAGAAACCACGTCCTCCTTTCTATGACTAAACACAGCAAAGCACCCTTCTACCTCAAAAGATACACGGCCCTCTCTTACAATGTGTAACCAGCTGTCGCCAAAATGGGCCCACCTAGGATAATTTAAGCATCGTCGGTTTCACGCATATCAACTATAATGAAGTCCTCCAATACCCAAATGTCTCCTATATTAACTGGCACATTATCCAATTTGCCTATAGGTTGCATCACAGAACTATCAGCTAATTGTTGTGAAAAAGGAGTGGCTAGTCATGGTCTTAGGTGCAGCTTATGAAACAAAGAATAGGGCATTATGTTGACACTAGCACCTAGATCACATAGACCTCTCTTAATTTTCACCTTTCTCACAATGCAGGAGATAGAAAAACTACCTGGGGAAGAGAGCTTAGGTGGAAAAATGGTGGGGATCTCAACAGTGGCATTCTCTTTGAATGTGGCAGTCTTGCCATCATTATTTCTCTCCTTATTTCCAGCCATGATTATTTCTTTACCCTCTTCAATTGGTGAATCCTCAGGGTCAGTTAAGTTCTCTTCTTCTTCCTTCATGGTAACACAGTTACAGTACTCACAAAAATTAGGTTGGGGCTTGCTAGGAAGTTTATCTAGGGGCGTAGATGAGAAAATAGCTTTTTGGGCAATTTGAGCTTCTAACATCTCATTGTGAGTTGTAAGCACATCAACCTTTGAGGCTAATTGCTTAATATACTTATCCTGTTTTTATTATGCCATAAGCATGCTTTCCATCATTACTTGAGAAGGGAATGGGGGTCTTTGAAAACCAAGGGGTGGTCTAGCATTTACAGGGGGGCACATTTAATGGGTTCGGATTAGACCTATAAGAAAATTTTGGGTGACTCTTCCAACTCAGATTATATGTATTAGAGTAAGGGTCATTGGTCGGTCTTGGGTTGAAATTTTGAACGTAATTAACTTCATTAGAGTCTTGGGAAAAAGGACTTCCAACTTGACAGTTTAAAGTTACATGCTCAACAAAAGCACAAATTTCACAAGGGGAAGGGGCACCAAGATTCACAGCATTAACATTCATTCGGTCCACTCTTTAAGTCATAGCATCTACTTCAGCAGAAGGTAAAGTAAGTGCATCAACTTCAAGTTTACCTCCAACCCGTTTGGGTTAGCCTCGTTCAGTGGACCATTGAAAGTTATTGAGTGCATTTCCTCGATCAGATTATAGGCTTCATCCTCAATCTTGCTCATCAGAGTTCCTCCTACCACCGTATCAATAGTGGACCTTACAGATTAGGTCACACTGTTATAAAAGGCTTGGATAATCATCTAACGCTGAAGAGCATAATGGGGGCACAAATGCTTCCAGGCTTTATAGAGTGTCTCATCATCTTTTTGCATAAAGTTGGTGATCTGATTCCTTAGGCTTGTTGTTTTGCTTGGAGGGAAAAAATTAGCGAGGAATGCTCTTGTCAACTCATCCCAGGTGGTAATGCATCCAAATGGTAAGGAGTGTAACCAAGCCCTTGTTTTATCCCTTAATAAGAAAGGAAATAAGCGCAGGTGAATCGCATCACTGGAGACTCCATTGAGCTTCAATGTGTCACACACCTCTAAAAAGACCGAGAGATGTAGATTCGGGTCTTCCAAAGGAGTCTGCCAAACTGGGATTGTTGCACCATAGAAATGAGTGCCGGTTTGAGCCTGAAATTATTGGCATCTATAGCATGGCAAGCATTGCTTGAGGTGATCCCTTGGACTTCAGGGATAACGAAATCTCGAAACGTTCTCCTTTGGTCACCTCCTCCTCCTACCATGTTTGAATTTCTTCTTGCCTCACGCCTTTGTTCTTCAATCCTTTGCTTTCTCCTCCTTTAGAGAAAAGTCCTCTCAATCTCAGGATCGGGTTTGTATAAGATCGGACTTTGCATATACTAGGAAAAATTTCTGCATACACTTTTCATTAACACTACCAATGCAGTTAAACAAGAAAAGAAAATAACAAAAAAAAGAAACAATAAAATTCTTAGTCACCTTCGTAAAACTAACTTAATAGGTAATAGTTTAGTCCCCGGCAACAGCACCAAAAACTTGATTGACACTACCGTAAGCGCACGGGTAGCAGTAGTATAGATAATGATATCGTTCCTCAGGGACTAATGTAACTGACTGAGTCTTGCCTGAAAAATGTGCTAAGCAAAATTCTAATTCAATTGGTTTTGATTTAACAATTTCTAATTCACTATTTTGAATCAATCAAAGAGAAAATATGTCTACAAATTCTCGTAGTTATGAGAGAGTATTGGATCAAAACAACAAACATGTGCGTTTCTCTAATCGGTTAATCTCGAGGAATTGTAATCTATTAGAAATTTGATCTATTCTTTGGAAATCAATCAAATTTGCCTAAACTAAGCAAATGTCGTTCTTTCAAACTAAATTTCCTTAATTCAAGTTTAATATATTCAATTACTCGCTAGTCCTCTTAACATGAAAATTTTTCTTTCGAGACGACTCCACATTAGGTTTAATCAAGCAATCCAACAACCAAATGTCACCTTTTAGTTTTTCATTCGTTTGTTTCAAGTAAGCAAGTAAATTTTGGCCAAAACTCCCCTCACAACAATACAATTACTTGATAGATGAAATCAAGCCAATCATGAAAATAAGTATAATTCTATCAATTAAAACATGATCCAATTATGCTTTCACAAACTACTAAATTCCTAGACAAAAGAAAATTACTCAGACGTGATTAAGGAATAAACAAAACTAACCAACAATTGGACAAAATCTAAGAGAAAGGCTTGATTGAGATGGCCTTCAACCAAGGGCTTCAAACCGCCTCAAAAACCAAACACATACACTTAAGATTTCTCCCCAAAACTAAAAATCAAACTAGAGACAACAAAATTTAAGAAGAAAGAAACTAGGCTAAAACTCTAATCTATGCTACTCTATGCTTTTGGTTATACAAGGATTGCTTTCTACTACTGCATAACGAGGCTTTTTATAGAGAGGCTTGCTTGATCTCAGCCACACAGCTGAAGCAAGATGAAGAGGCAGCAGTTGTAGGCTCACTACGGTCCATGGCAGGTACCACGGTCTGAGATGGAATCGGTTTTCTGTTCTTTTCTTGCTCCATGGGCGTAGCAACACATGGGTGTCTGTGGGGGAGGTCAAAATACATTTATTTATGGTGAAATGCTGGGTAAAAAGACTTAAAATCCTACAAAATATATAAAACAACTATACCCAAGCATAAATCGAGAATAGGAGTATAAATATTAAGTTAACGCACACAATTCTCCTAAAAATGAAGCCAAATAGCCTTAAAATGATGTATACATTATGCACTTATCATTGAACAATGTAAGAATAGAATAAAAAACAAAGCAGAATGGGATTTTTTAAGGAGGTTTAGCCCTGATAAACCTCTAATTTGACCATTTGGACCCTTAAGTTGCACAAATCTTTCCTATATATTCCTTAGGATTGGTGGAAGATTTGGTAAAAATTTACTCCTCTTTGTTGATAATTATCTTATGTGGATCGATTCTCCTTTTGTTAGGTGTATTGGTCTTAATTAGAAGAATTTCAGTGCTTATTAGCTAAAAAAATGAGTGAGGAGTGATATTACGAGAAGGAAAAAGGTTTGATGATCAAATGGAAGGGTTAAATGCTTGAATAATCAATAGGAAGACACTTGCATGCTGTGCAAGTCAAAAATTGAAGCCATAAAGTTGCACGGCTGGCCGTGTGCTTTTGGATGGCCATGCGTCTTGTCCAGAAATTTTGCATGGCTGACCTTGCATTTTTTATGGTCGTGTGCCCCCAATTTTTCGCGACTTAATGGTTTTTCGATGGCTGTTTTGAGACATCTTTGGTTTTTCTTTCAGAGCACTCTCTATATAGCTTGTCATAGAGGCACAAATTTAACCACTACTTCAATTCATAGATAATATTTATAGCATAGGAAAGCAGAGATCGATCCCACAAGGAAAGATTATGTCAAAAAGCTAGTTTAATTCTCAATAATTTTACTACTCTAATTTATTGCTTCTTCTCTTTGTATTTCTAAAATAAATCAAATTTAATAAATAAAAATCTGAAAAAATACCTAATGATGCTCCTAAATATTCTAAATTTAATTCTGAAAATAGAACAGTAAATAATTATCCTAAATAATCTGAAAAAATAAAAATAGAAATAATAACACAATATTCAACTAAAAATTAAAACAGAAAATAACAAGCAGAAAATTAATATTAAAAATTACAAAAAGTAATCCAAATTAATATTCTGTAAGTTTATAAATTTATTACTCTAAAATTATATATAATGAAATTTAGAAAAGTCAAAACAGAAAATTAACTCAAGAAAATGCAAACAGAAAATAAAATATGAAATTAGAGAAAAATAAACTGAACCAATATAAATATGAAAATAAATAACAAAATTTCCCAGATTTTCGGATGTAATTTTTTAGACTTAACAGGACCTAAAAAACATGAAATAAAAATTAAAAACGCAATTTTCAGATTTATTGAAATAAAAACCTACACATATCCAATTTACGAAATAATTTTGAAAAATTATCAAATAATTTCCAAGAATTCTGAAATTAAATAGAGGCAGCATATGACACTATATAAACCCTAGGATGGATTAAAACTTGAAGAAACACAAAACAAACTATTTTTAACCTAATTTCTAACAAATCGGTAATTAAACGGCAAAACAGAATATAAACTAAATCTGAAAATTATAATCACACTAAAAATCAAAATCTAACTGATCTAATATTATCAGGACACTCCTAAAAGACTACGCTTTTGGGGGGGTAAACAAAATTTATATTAAAGCTAATAATTGAAGAATAAAAATTGACAAACTAAACAAGTTAATTAAAAGGCAACAAATAATTATCAAAGATACCAAATTTATGAAAAATACTTAACATAATTTATATCCATCATGCAAATTAATATTTACAATCAACACACAAATCGATTTTATTTATAAGTTAGACTGTAGAAGACACGCACCAGCAAATCTTTCCCGTTTTTCCTTATATTATAGTTTATTTAGGTCCAACCCTAATATAAACCCTACTAATTTTGATAACCCTCATACCAGCGCAAGAATTTAATCAAACTAGAGCATTACGTATTAGAAAAATATTATCTAATGCCTTATAACCAATTTACCAGCAAATTAATTTAACAAAGATCTATAACAATCATCTAATTAAAAGAGATGGGTTTGAGCCATCCATAATTAATTAGGGTGATACTAATGCCTAAAAGACTATAACTTTTATGTATTAAAGCCTTTTAAACTATCATATGAATTTGTATTAAACTAACTAGCATGCATTCTAATTAATATAACATGAATATCATGAACGATAAATACTAATCATTATAGAATCATGAATACAAATCAACTAGACAATAAAGCATAAAACTTATTTCAAAATAATTAATTTAGCATGGTTTCAAATAGATTATACTAAGTACAAGGAAATTAATCGTGCATATTATAAATAAAATCACAATAACTAGCCAAAGAGTTCATGTTTACACTAAACTAAACACCAAAAAAAAAAAATAAAAATGGAAAAAGAAGCAACACTATTTTGGCCAGGAGATCAAGGTAGGCGTGATGTTGATCGATGATGATTATTATGATGTGTGGAGTTTGGTGTGATGATTAGGCTAGGATGATATGTGATTAGGTTAGGAGGATATTTTATGTTGGCGTGAGATGTTGTGATGATGATATATGAAGATAGATTATGATAGATGAGGGTGAGGTGTCCGATGAGGGTTGGCGTGAATGTGTGTAGGGTTTTTTTAGATGAAAGGTGAGAAGAGGATTGTAGAGAGGGGGAGGCGTTGAGTGTAGGTTGTGAGGAGAAGAGGTGTTGGTTTTTATAACATTATTCTACTACGAGTTTTTTTTTCTTCTTTGGACTTCTTCTCTTCCAAGTCTTCTAACCCCTGTTCAATTAGGAGTAGTAATCTAAGCCCAAATAAATCCTTATGAGAATATTATTTTTCATAACTCATTATTTTTTTGGGACCGACTTGATAAATTTGCTTGTAAAATCTTTCAGTAAATAAAACCCGATCTTCAACATCTTCTCTGCTTCTCTTTATTTTATTAACGCTCAACCTGAAAAATATATAAAATAAAGTAAATTAGACGAAATAATATATAGAATATAATCAAAATAATTATTAAAACAATGCATGATTTACAACTTAACAAATTCCCCCACACTTAGACTTTGGACGTTCTCGTGCAAAGAAATCTTAGACTCGACTTAAAAACTGACCCTCTTGCTTTCTTATAAAGTCATGTATGACTATGATATTCATACTAGGCATTGGCTTGCTTTAGAAACAGTTTTATTGAAAATTAATTAGTTTTTCCTCCACAAGTGAATAACTACTAGACATCCAACTACCATCAAAGAGTTTATTCATCAACCTCACAACATTTCTATAATGAAGTAACAAGATCAATAATTATCCATCTCTTTTAAATATGCATATACCGATCAAGAGGTTTAAAAAATTTATGATAGAAAAATTGAGGTACAGTATGGCTATAGAGACAATTGAACTAGAAAAAATAGCTCACTGAAATTGATTGTAAACTTGCCTTGTACTTTTTTTGGTTCTTTTTCTATTTTTTTTCCCCTTCTAACTCTATTTGCACACATATTCGAGGCCTGTATAGGGTCCTAGAAATTAAACACTCATTGTCTCACACTCATCCGAATAGAGGTGCTGGAGCAAACATTTTATTTTCATCATTATTTTTATTTATTTTATTAACTCACTAGCATGAAATACCAGCTTTCCAGTGGCAGTATTGCCTCAAAGGGTAGCATCCAGTAGCGCATGCCTCAAAAGAGTACTTGTCATTCCCGACTTTGACTCTTTTTTTTTTTTTGTGTTATTCTATTAATTCAATAGTCTAGGAAATAGGGTAGGTAATTTTATTACCTCTGAAGCGGATATAATACATGACCAAATAAGATGATGAATCACGACAGTTACTCATTAAAGAGATATATGAGGATCAACTCAAACTTCTCTGAAAAACAGCTAGTATGCTCAGAAATCTTCACTCATAAACTATAAATAGCTAAGAAAACAAAAATTTTAAGCAAGCAAGCCTAGCAAAAACTCATATCATGCATTATTTATAAGAAATTTTTTTTTTTCTAGAATAAATACAGCAGGAATTAAATGCAGGATACACCCCCCACACTTAATTCATGCATTGTCCCTAATGCATGCAAAAAGATAGAAATAACGAAAATAAAAGTAAAATTAAGTGGGTATTTCCCTAAAAATGTTGGGTTGCCTCCCAACCAGCGCCTTTGTTTACAGTCGTTGGCTTGACGCAAGCGAGCTCATGGATCCTCTAGTTGGATCTCTTCCACTAAGCATACCTGATCTCCTTCATAAAAGTGCTTTAGCCTGTGACCATTTACCTTGAAAATCTTGTTAGTAGCAATGGATTTAATCTCAACAGCACTATATAGATAAGTCTTTACTACCATAAAAGGTCCTAGCCATCTAGAGTTTCACTTACCAGGAAGGAGTCTCAGTTTTGAATTGAATAATAGCAATTTCTCACTTACCTAAAATTCTTTTCTGCCAAATTTAGCATCACGAAATGCTTTGGCTTTACCTTTATGAATGACTGAATTGTCATAGGCTTCCAAGCGAATCTCTTCTAGTTCCTCCAACTACAATTTACGTTCTTTTCCTGCTAACTTATAGTCAAGATTACATTGCTTCACAGCCCAATATGACTTATGTTCCATCTCAACAGGAAGATGACATGGCTTCCCAAAGACTAACCTATAAGGTGACATACCAATAGGGGTCTTGTATGCAGTCCTATAAGCCCAAAGAGCCTCATCTAGCCTAAGACTCCAATCTTTCCTGTCTGGCCGAACTACTTTTTCAAGTATGCCCCTAATTTCTTTATTAGATATTTCAGCTTGGCCATTTGTTTGGGGGTGATAACTAGTAGATACCTTATGAGTCACATGATATTTAGCTAATAAGGCACCTAAAGTTCTATTACAAAAATGAGTCCCCCTATCACTGATGGTTGCTCTTGGCACTCCATATCTATGCAGAATGAGAGATTTAATATGTTTCACCACAGTTTTAGCATCATCAGCTATAGTAGCTACAGCTTCTGCCCATTTGGATACATAGTCAACAAGTACAAGAATGTAAGTGTACCCAAAAGAAGGGGGGAAGGGTCCCATGAAATCAACACCCCATACATCAAATATTTGACAAACATAAACATTATATAAGGGCATTTGATTCCTTCTTGATAAATTTCCAGTCTTTTGGCCTGCTTCACTTCTTTTACAAAAATCATAAGCATCACGAGAAATAGAAGGCCAATAAAATCCACACTCAAGAACTTTATGTGTTGTTCTTTTGGGTCCAAAATGTCCCCCACTTTCTGAAGAATGACAAAAAGTTAGAATGGAATGAATTTCACTGTCATCAACACGACGCCTTATTATCTGATCACTACAAAATTTCCATAGATATGGCTCATCCCAAACATAATATTTAGATTGAGCTCTTATCTTTTCTTTTTCAGCTCTAGACAAGTCAATGGGAAAAGTTATGGTGACTATGTAGTTCACAATATCAGCGTACCAAGGTAACCCACTACTGACAGCATACAAAGTCTCATCAGGAAAATAATCATTAAAAAGACCACCACTTTCCCACATTTCTAGTCTACTAAGATGGTCAGCAACTAAGTTCTTAGCTCCAGGTTTATTTTTAATTTCCAATTGAAATTCTTACAATAGTAACATCCATCTAATCAATCTAGCCTTTAAATCTTTCTTTTCTAGCAGGTGTTTAAGAGTAGAATGATCAGAGTAAATAGTAACTTTAACACCCAACAAGTAAGGACATAACTTCGCAAGAGCAAAAACAACAGCATACATCTCCTTTTCTATAGTGGTGCAGTTACACTGTACAAAGTCAAGAGGTCTAGAAGAATAGAAAATCACATGAGGTACTTTCCCAACTCTTTGACCTAAAACTATCCCCACTGCCTTATCACTAGCATCACACATTAACTCGAACGGTAAGGCCCAATTTGGGGGTTGCACAATAGGTGGAGTAGTTAATGTCAACTTCAATTGGTCAAAGGCCCTTATACAATCATCATTAAAATCAAATAAAGCATCCTTTGCAAGCAAGGCACATAAAGGAGAAGCAATCTTAGAAAAATCTTTGATAAACCTCCTACAGAAACGTACGTGCCCTAAGAATGATCTCACATCCTTGACATACCTGGGGTAAGGTAAAGATTGAATGATGTTAACTTTTGCTTTATCTAACCCTAATCCTCATGACGACACTATAGGTCCAAGTACTATCCCATGCTCCACTATGAAATGACACTTTTTAAAATTAAATACCAAATTGGTCTCAATGCAACGCTTAAGCACTAGAGTAAGACGATGTAAGCACTCATCAAATGAATCACCATGTACAGTAAAATCATCCATGAAAACTTCCATAATTTTGGTGATAAAATCAGAAAAGATACTCATTATGTAACGCCCCCAAAATGCTAATGACATGGTTACTGATAATTGCAGCGGGAGACTTAGTAAACGAAGGCGCTACCGCCGTCCTGACAAGGACAAGGCTCACTAACACTATTAAATCTTGCAACTCGTGATCACAATCACAAATTCTATTAAACTGAAACACTTCAAGACCAAAGTCCATAATGGTTCAACCATACCATGTACTAATTCACACTCCATACCACACGAGTAACTTGACCTTAAGGTTGATTCCAATGTTCATGCTATGCTGAATCCACTGTGAGCATCTGACGAGTTCCAGAAGGGCTTGCTAAAATTGAGAAACATGTGATACTTCATAACCTAAAATGGAAAACATAAAAACAATTCGAAAATATGAGCAAAAACTCAGTACATACATCCCTATATTGTAAAATGAGCACAGAAATACTGGTGATGGGTACCCGTCTTTGCAATTCATTTAGTTGGCAATAATAATGAAAATGAATGTAATATGAAACTGAATTGCTCATTATTATCTGGATGTGAACCCCTTGCACTGATATGATCTATACATAGGTGTACACCTGCCAATCCGATCAAGAGTTGGCCTGAAGCCACGCGGGTAAGTGATGGGCTGACGCCCTATAGATGATAACTGACGGGGTCACAAGTTATATGGCAAATCACTGTATAAACTGATTCATTGATAACTCATTAAGAGTTTGTAACTTGATAAATATGATCTGCTTTCTGAAGATACAGGCAATGGACGTACCTTGAGTCTTTAAAAATGACATCTGACTTGATAAATATGTTTTGACTTGATTACACTTATGCATAACGGGGAACGATAACTAGGCCTCAACTCTGTTTTATAAAATAAATGTCACTGTAAGTATATATAATCAGTAAATGATCCTTACTCGCATAATTGAGTAAGTAAAAGTAGGTGTAACAGAAATTGAGTAATTATATGGTATACATAACAAGTACTTGAACATAACTTCAAAACTGAATTGATGAAAGTAATCCAAAACTGAATTGATGAAAGTAATGAAATTCAATATGAAGTAAATAGAAGTAAAATAGTCCAGTCCACAATGAGATAAATGATGTTACAGAGGAAAAGGCCTTGATAGTGATAATTGAGAGAATCGTTATGGCCTTTTCTGAAATAAGGTGCTGATATGAGTTTCTCTCTCCACTTCTCATAATCATTCAAAAATCCACTTGATAAAAATTCCACCCCAAAATGAGTCATTGAACTCCATAGAAGCTATTAAGCTCACTAAGCTTGGTATTTTCTTTGTAAAATCCATAAGTGATTCACAGCTCATAAACTGACTCCCAATTTGTATATTTGTCTTCAGGACAATTTTCAGAATTTTCCTCCAAGTATACGCTGCATAGAAATTGCAATAATAACCTAATTTACACCCAAACAGGTCAGTTTACTTCAAAAATTTATAATTTTCATTCTAGACATCAAATGGAGACTTAAAACCCCAATATGAAAAGATTAAGAAGTCCCCAAAAACTTTCATTTACAATACAAATCACGATTCTCACAATAAGATTCCCAAAATGGGACTAAAACATAAGTGTCTCAGTTTTGATCTCATTCTGCGCAGCTTTGGTAAAACGACTATAACTTTTTCCACAGACCTCGGATTAAGGCGATTCAAGAGGCATTTGAAAGCTAACATACTGAGGTATTTACTTACCAGAAATCATAATTTTTCACGGGGCCGATCATTACCAGTTTAATCCCAAAGTCAGCCCTAATTTCCTGAAATTCCAGCCCTTCACTGATTTAACTTTCTCTTCCTTTTTCATATAAAACTCACTTGAAATCATTTCAAGTCAGCACAATCAGATATAAAATGATCATGTAAGGCCTCATATACATATACAAACTCTAAACAACTTCATGAATACATAATTACTAAATTCGTATCCAAAACAGGGCAATTTTCTTCAAAATTCCATAACTCACTGATTACTCGTCCAAACTTCATGAAATTTTGCCAGAAAATCCCAAATAATATAGAGAAGATACAGTAAAAATTTCAGAATTTTTGGCCAATCCTATAATTGCCAGAATTTTCGACAGTGGCCATTTAACAAAAGCAAAATCATGAAAAGCATGCTCTTGATCCAATACCCATGACTCCAAACATCTCCAAACTCAATAAAAATTGCACAACAACTATCAATTTGATCATCCAAACAATAATCACAACTAAAACAACCCAAAAATTCAAAATAAAACAAGTTAGGGTTGTTGATGTACCTCACTTGAGGCTTGAAATAGAGAGAGGAGGAGGCTGTTTTGAGTGTTTTTAGGGGTTGGACAAGATAGCTAGCAGCAAGGGGAACTCGGGGCAGCTGGGAAGTGACCGGAAAAGTGGCCGGAACCACCAAAACTGGTGGCACAAAGGGGCAGCAGCTGCTGCCCCTGTTCTGGCGTGAGAGAGAGGGAGATGGGGAGAGATTAGTGTGATAATTTTGCTGAATTTTGTGGCTGGAAAAATCCTCAAGTAATAGATATATGTGGCTGGAAATTTTCCTCCCCAAAAGTAGCTTTTTGCTAATTAAAATTAGGTGCTAAAACGAGTAATTAGTGAAATAACAAAGATAGTAAAGTTTTGGGCTTTTGTTTTGGGCCCAACAAGCTACGTTTGGGCTTGAAGATTTTAAATCAAAATGTTGGTAACATTTTATATTGCTCGGAATTAAAGTTTACCGAAGGTAAGAAAAGCATAATTTACTCACTGAGGCCTAATATCGATTAACCCGACATTTAATCAATCAATGAAACTCAAATTAACAATAAATGACACTTGAGTTGCAAAGTGGTACCCAACATGAAATATCTTCGCACCGGGATGATTAAATATGATAAATGAAGGTGGAAAATTTAAATAACATAATGGAACTCGTTAAATAAATAAATTAAGTGTAGTTGAATTTAATAAACATGATTTGGTTAAACAAATAACCATGAATGAGTAAATGAATAAACATGATTAATGAAATAAATAAAGATGATTTGAATAAATAAATATGGGTTAGGGTTGGGTTATTACAGTCTTTCCCCCTTAAAGAATTTCGTCCTCGAAACTTATAACACTTGTCAACTGCATGCAATGCTACTTTAAAACACATGGGCCATTGGTTCCCATAGCTTTCCTCTAAAGCAGTATCATTTGCCAAATGTACTCCGACTAAAGGTGTACGCATTATATACTTCTTAATCCCATATTTCAGTAGCAGATCTGGATACTTATCATATAATAGCCTCAACGAACTCAATCACTTTGATTCAAAAGTGATATTCCCTTCAAAAGAAAAGAACATTGTTACTGCAAAGGAGGTATTCTACACTATTGACTCATAAAGCCTAAAGTGACGAGGACTCAAGTATCGCTGATATCTAGTCTCCTGACACTCTTGACTAGGAAGGTATGACTTAATTATATCTCATCTGCGACTTTGGTTATTTCTTTGTTGTGCTAGCACAACTGCTTTGTCAACCTTGTATCACCTCGACATGTACTTGAATTTCCCCTCTTAATGCTTGCCTGGCGTAGCTCTGACCTTGTACTCAATGTTTCTTCTGGCTCACTCCAATATAATTAGACAGTGCTTGAGTTTATTCCCTTATCCAAAGGCAACCATCTGATATTTCCAATACATCACATGATCTCCGCTCATCAGACTACTCAAGGATCTGCTCCCGGTCGATAATGAGTAATGAAATGACCATAGTTAGGGATGAGAGTGATGAATTTCTCAGCTAAGTGAATCATTGCATACAAAAGAAATGAACAATGAGACTAAAAAAAACAAATAAAGGAAAGATTATCATAGGGTGGTTAGAAAGAAGATAACCATAAGTATATTATGAATTCTGAAATATAATGCCACAAGAATTGTGGTTTATCATATGAGGTCCAATAAATAATCAACTAAGGAGAAAGAGGGTTCGATTATACTTAGGTTTAACTGAGGAATTGGAAATAAGATAACAAGCACGGACCCTCAACTAGGTGACTTAATAGCCACAAGTAACAAGACAAGCGCAATAGATAGATGGGACAAGCAGATGAAATAAATAGAAAAGATGGTGAAGGCCGAGGGCATAGGAGTGTTGACAACTATATAACGTTGAACAACAATGCGTTGCACATGTAACAATGGGATTAAAAAGACATGGAAGATCTCATTAGTATGAAATATTGGGTTGAAATGCAAGGAAGATTAAACAATATGGAATCGCGTTAAGATTTGAGGATAAGACAAGCAAACAATTTCAAGAATGACTTCAAAAGGGCATTCCCGCAAGAGATAGATTGTCAAAAGAACTTGAGCAACAAGATGTAGTTATGGCCATAGAATAGTATGCCAATATGATGTTACAGTGCCATAGAAACGCAAACAATACGGATCCATTTAATTATCGAAAGGACACCCAATGACTGGGTCTGAAGCAACCAAAGACTTTTCAAGCTATAAATGAAGAGTGCTCAAATAGAAGTAAAGTGTTAATGTAGGTGGCAGTAAAAGTATGAACACAGTGATGACTGAATTGTCAGCGTTTGAATCGCCAATAAGAAAGGTTGCTTAGACATGTTTTCATAAACACTCCATTACAAATCAAAAGAGTGTTAGCAGCAATAGAAATGATACCTCTGAATAATTCAAGGTAACTAGGGCAGCAATAAGTCAATGACAAGAAGTAATGGGAGCGAGCATTGCTGATGTAAGGTCTTAGTGTTAAAACCAGATGATTCCGATACATGGCAGCTAAATCTTACTTGCACCACCCATATAATGCCAAGTAGCACATCATAAGCTACTAATTATTATCACCATACATAAGCACTCATTGTAGTGTTCGTCTCATACTGGTTCACCTCAAAGATATTGCCGCAGAAGGTATTTCCTTATCTAGAGGTTTACATCTAACTTGACACTGTATTAATCCCTTAAGCAGTTGCAAATAGCATCCCCACATTGGGTTTCAACCACAAAATAACACACCTCAATAGAATTCTCAAATCCTGGGGCAAAACGGACAGAGTTCCGCCTACAAACGGGTTAAATCCTAGGCTTAAAGCCTTACAATAGCTACCTGAAATGAAGAAAAACACTTTAATAGCTCAACGGCCACACGCCGGAGTTCATAACTCAACGGGTTACACACCCGGAGTGCACAATTATAGAAATTTAAACAAATAAGAGAAATGAAACGTGCAATACACCTCCAAGATAAATGAGAACATGCCTCACCAACAGGTGATCCAAATGGTTCCACAATCCACTTTGCTCACGCGTGAATCTCATGATATTAACAAATGATTGAGTCACCCAAATGAAAATGGTTTCTCCATATATGCCCATACCGATGAACTTGTAGTCAACAACTCATTTAACTGGTCTAACAGAACTCATGCATACCTTGATAGCTCACTCAGAAACACTTGATAGCGCACAGTGGCCCTTAAAACCTAGCTCTGATACCAAATCTGTAACGCCCCCAAAATGCTAATGACATGGTTACTGATAATTGCAGCGGGAGACTTAGTAAACGAAGGCGCTACCGCCGTCCTGATAAGGACAAGGCTCACTAAAACTATTAAATCTTGCAACTCGTGATCACAATCACAAATTCTATTAAACTGAAACACTTCAAGACCAAAGTCCATAATGGTTCAACCATACCATGTACTAATTCACACTCCATACCACACGAGTAACTTGACCTTAAGGTTGATTCCAATGTTCATGCTATGCTGAATCCACTGTGAGCATCTGATGAGTTCCAGAAGGGCTTGCTAAAATTGAGAAACATGTGATACTTCATAACCTAAAATGGAAAACATAAAAACAATTCGAAAATATGAGCAAAACTCAGTACATACATCCCTATATTGTAAAATGAGCACAGAAATACTGGTGATGGGTACCCGTCTTTGCAATTCATTTAGTTGGCAATAATAATGAAAATGAATGTAATATGAAACTGAATTGCTCATTATTATCTGGATGTGAACCCCTTGCACTGATATGATCTATACATAGGTGTACACCTGCCAATCCGATCAAGAGTTGGCCTGAAGCCGCGCGGGTAAGTGATGGGCTGACGCCCTATAGATGATAACTGACGGGGTCACAAGTTATATGGCAAATCACTGTATAAACTGATTCATTGATAACTCATTAAGAGTTTGTAACTTGATAAATATGATCTGCTTTCTGAAGATACAGCAATGGACGTACCTTGAGTCTTTAAAAATGACATCTGACTTGATAAATATGTTTTGACTTGATTACACTTATGCATAACGGGGAACGATAACTAGGCCTCAACTCTGTTTTATAAAATAAATGTCACTGTAAGTATATATAATCAGTAAATGATCCTTACTCGCATAATTGAGTAAGTAAAAGTAGGTGTAACAGAAATTGAGTAATTATATGGTATACATAACGAGTACTTGAACATAACTTCAAAACTGAATTGATGAAAGTAATCCAAAACTGAATTGATGAAAGTAATGAAATTCAATATGAAGTAAATAGAAGTAAAATAGTCCAGTCCACAATGAGATAAATGATGTTACAGAGGAAAAGGCCTTGATAGTGATAATTGAGAGAATCGTTATGGCCTTTTCTGAAATAAGGTGCTGATATGAGTTTCTCTCTCCACTTCTCATAATCATTCAAAAATCCACTTGATAAAAATTCCACCCCAAAATGAGTCATTGAACTCCATAGAAGCTATTAAGCTCACTAAGCTTGGTATTTTCTTTGTAAAATCCATAAGTGATTCACAGCTCATAAACTGACTCCCAATTTGTATATTTGTCTTCAGGACAATTTTCAGAATTTTCCTCCAAGTATACGCTGCATAGAAATTGCAATAATAACCTAATTTACACCCAAACAGGTCAGTTTACTTCAAAAATTTATAATTTTCATTCTAGACATCAAATGGAGACTTAAAACCCCAATATGAAAAGATTAAGAAGTCCCCAAAAACTTTCATTTACAATACAAATCACGATTCTCACAATAAGATTCCCAAAATGGGACTAAAACATAAGTGTCTCAGTTTTGATCTCATTCTGCGCAGCTTTGGTAAAACGACTATAACTTTTTCCACAGACCTCGGATTAAGGCGATTCAAGATGCATTTGAAAGCTAACACACTGAGGTAGTTACCCACCAAAAATCACAATTTTTCACTGGCCAATCATTACCAGTTTAATCCCAAAATCAGCCCTAATTTCCTGAAATTCCAGCCCTTCACTGATTTAACTTTCTCTTCCTTTTTCATATAAAACTCACTTGAAATCATTTCAAATCACCACAATCAGATATAAAATGATCATGTAAGGCCTCATATACATATACAAACTCTAAACAACTTCATGAATACATAATTACTAAATTCGTATCCAAAACAGGGCAATTTTCTTCAAAATTCCATAACTCACTGATTACTCGTCCAAACTTCATGAAATTTTGCCAGAAAATCCCAAATAATATAGAGAAGATACAGTAAAAATTTCAGAATTTTTGGCCAATCCTATAATTGCCAGAATTTTCGACAGTGGCCATTTAACAAAAGCAAAATCATGAAAAGCATGCTCTTGATCCAATACCCATGACTCCAAACATCTCCAAACTCAATAAAAATTGCACAACAACTATCAATTTGATCATCCAAATAATAATCACAACTAAAACAACCCAAAAATTCAAAATAAAACAAGTTAGGGTTGTTGATTTACCTCACTTGAGGCTTGAAATAGAGAGAGGAGGAGGCTGTTTTGAGTGTTTTTAGGGGTTGGACAAGATAGCTAGCAGCAAGGGGAACTCGGGGCAGCTGGGAGTGACCGGAAAAGTGGCCGGAACCACCAAAACTGGTGGCACTGCTGCCCCTGTTCTGGCGTGAGAGAGAGGGAGATGGGGAGAGATTAGTGTGATAATTTTGCTGAATTTTGTGGCTGGAAAAATCCTCAAGTAATAGATATATGTGGCTGGAAATTTTCCTCCCCAAAAGTAGCTTTTTACTAATTAAAATTAGGTGCTAAAACGAGTAATTAGTGAAATAACAAAGATCGTAAAGTTTTGGGCTTTTGTTTTGGGCCCAACAAGCTACGTTTGGGCTTGAAGATTTTAAATCAAAATGTTGGTAACATTTTATATTACTCGGAATTAAAGTTTACCGAAGGTAAGAAAAGCATAATTTACTCACTGAGGCCTAATATCGATTAACCCGACATTTAATCAATCAATGAAACTCAAATTAACAATAAATGACACTTGAGTTGCAAAGTGGTACCCAACATGAAATATCTTCGCACCGGGATGATTAAATATGATAAATGAAGGTGAAAAATTTAAATAACATAATGAAACTCGTTAAATAAATAAATTAAGTGTAGTTGAATTTAATAAACATGATTTGGTTAAACAAATAACCATGAATGAGTAAATGAATAAACATGATTAATGAAATAAATAAAGATGATTTGAATAAATAAATATGGGTTAGGGTTGGGTTATTACAGACTTAGATCCATGTATACTTGTTAATAGATTGGTTCCACCCTTTGCTTTGATGTTTTGAAATGGGTAGAATGCTATCATGCGAACCAAGTGGGTTGGTATCATTGTGGAGCAACCTAGGTAGGGAGGGTGCTAACTTGAACATGCTTGCTAGCTGATTTTTGAAGGACTAACAACCCTCAATATTATAGCCCTGTGATCGGTGACATTTGTAATACTTGTTCAGGTCCTAGTTCTTAGACTTCTATGTGTTCTCTATTTCAAGCTTGATTTATAGGAGGTCAATCTTGCATTTAGAAAGACGATATTCGAGTGTTTGAGCATAAGTGGTTCTCATGGGAGTGTATTCAGTGTAATAGCCTGGAGTGTGCACCTACTTGCTTGTGGAATAATTACATTTCTTATCCCTATTGTAATAATTATTCTTCCAGCTACTAGTAGCCTTTGTGGGGATTTCCCTAGCAAGCTCTTCTTCTACAATCATGCCAACATTCCTTAATGTTACAAAGTTTTTGAACGGTGTGAATCTCAGGTTTTGTCTACATGTGTGTTGTAGGTTTCTGATGAGCAATTTTACTTGATCAATATTTGAGGGTTAATCCACCATATGGGTGTCATTTTCCTTCATCGAGTAAGAACATCACAAAAGCCTTCATTGTGCTCCTGCTTGATTAATTCTAAGTCCCTAAGTGTTATTGGTAGGTCAGCATTGTATAAATACTGGCGTAGAAATTCCTTACAGATGTTATCATAGTTTATGAGCTTTCATGGGTCAACAACATTATACCAACTCGTTAAATCCTTGTCAAATATCCAAGGAAATATGACGTGAAAGATGTCCTAGTTAATTCCTTTTAAAGTCTTGTCACTGACAAAATTCTTCACATGGTGGTGTGGGTTCTCAATTCCATGAAATTTGATATCTGGCATGGTGAACTTCAGGGGCAACTTTCCTGTTAAGATTGAAGTGAATCCCACATAATTAAAGAAATAGTTATTAAACATTGATGATTCTTTGAATAGTTGCTCTATGCGATCTAGTTGTGGGTCAGTTGCGAGAAATCCTTTTCCCCTTCTTCCTCTTTCCTCTTACCATCTGTTTTTCCTTTCCCATCATCTTCCCTTCTTCATTGTGAGGCTTCTCACCATATCCCTTTGGGGTGTCCTTGATAATGTTTTGGAGGGTAGTGGCAACAGTTCCATCTTCTTTTCGCTTACATCTGTCCTGGCTTGCATCCTTTCTAACATTTTCATAACCTGGGCCACTTCATTGTTTCCTACCTCATGGATAGGTACACGATTAGACTCTTTTTTTGACTTTGATCTCATAGATAGAGTTTCCTTTGCTTGTTCTCATGATAATAATATCCTAGTTTGTGAACTCCACTCATATACCTTCTTAATCTTCCCCATTTTGATCAATAAGGTGACGGTTTAGAGGAATGGAATGTTATAGATGTGAAAAATGAAATGTTAATAACATTGGCTATGGGATGAAGAAAATGATTGATGACTTACAATCTAGTCAGAAAATGCTAATGGCTTGGTGGGCTTGAAGGTTTAGGCTAGGCTGGAAGGGATAGAGTCAAGAAGTTGGATTTAGGTTGCTGGTTGTAGAAGAAATCAAGGCTTACCCTAGACAGGATTTGATGTTGGCTTAGATAGCTGACATCTGTGCCTAAGCTGGCTCTAAGCCTATCTTAGATCAATCATGGACATGTAATGGGACTAAGCACGATTTTAGTTTGGTTTGTTTAGAATTGCTAATTTAGGGGTATTGGTTGATCTATGTGGACTCATACATGGATGCTAAACCTTGGGAATAGATGTATAATGTATGGACCACAGACTTACGCATAGATTAAGTATCCTGGTCCTAGCTAAACTTACAAATTATGGATAAGATGCATTATTAGATGTAACCTAGAATGAGCTAGGACTCTAAAAGCTAAACGGGGTACATTATGGATTTTAGGCATAGATGGACTCAAACTATGCTTGATGATGGCAAATGACACATGATTCCTTGGGCCTATGTATCCTGTAACTGACGGGTTAAGATCCGATAATGACCTTTAGACTTTCTTAATCAAGTAATAAGTCTTGCGAGCTCATGGTTTAACCTAGACCAATGATGTCAAACATCGTATTGTAATGCATACAAGGTCCAGAAACCCGGTAATTTCAATTGGACCTTTCCTAATGTAAGACCAAAACACTTCAACTTGGCCTAATTTAAGAAGTCTAAAACCTAACCAGACCCTTAATTTGGCTAGACTAACATTTTCCTAACTAAGGCCACTAGACACGGTGATGACATTATGAACCCTAAGAATCAATACATGGGGTTTTTAGGTACGGGTCAGTTGTAGAAAGACCACTAGAGTTTTAAACATTCACAGTGTCACGCATGCACATGAATTCCAACCTAATCAAAAGTTCTAAGTAGTTTGGGTAAGGTCTAGAATAGTTTTCTTACTAGCCAGACACTTCTTCTTCCATAGAGTGCATGGTAAGATTAGAACATTCGATTGTTTTCCCATGTATCATGTGGATTTAGGAAAGTATCCCACGAGTAGGTGAAATAGTTGTTTGCTCAATTAGAAGTCTTAATAGACCCACCATGCGACGAACTGTTTTCCTAAATAACCAATATCAAGGTTTAACCGAGAAGCACTGTTAATCCCAGCAAGGTAGCACATATGATGTAAGAATGCCTATTGCTATTGTAATGAAAACAATTTCCCATTTTGATTTTTAAGTCTCTCCCTCTTAAAAGAATGTCTCCTATGGAGTTGCCATTATATGACCTGGAACATGGTTGCAGTCCGCTATGAATTGTCAGGTCTGTTTGCTTGGTTTTTGTGGTTTGAATTTGATATTTTCCTTCTTTTATGTTTCTTTTTATATTTAACAAAAAACAAATTGTGACTGCAGCATGACTGGCTATATGGCCTCGAAAGCTCCCAGATTGAGTATCTAACTAGCCCAGGGGGCTAGACTATAGCCCTGATCAAGGAACCTAGTTGGGTTGCTGGACTAGGATAGAGTTTAGTCTTGCAGTCTAATTGGCGTTACTACTGAGTCCTTAGTTGAAATCTAATCCGCATTCTGCCCAGATCGAGAAGGATTTAAATGAAAATAAAAATAATTAATTAATAGAGTCACCAGTGAATTTTTAGAAAAACATACAAACCTAGTCTACTCTCTAAAATGGACCATAAAACAAAAGGAAAATTTGTTCATTTTAAAGAAAATTTTGAAAGGCCCTGGAATAATCTTTGAAGTGGGGATCCTCTAACTTTGAATTGAGGATCAAAATTTCGGGATGAAAGTAAGATGTCGCAATGCCATCAAGATATCACCAGTTATAATAACTGATCTCTATTAATCAACATGGGAAATTAAAACAAGCAAGCAACATACTAGAATCAGTCAAATAAGATAATAATGATTGAAAGCACGATGACAGTCTAAAAGAATTTAAAGGAACAATTCTAATAATTACAATGGGTAAGGACTCAACTAATTAAAAATTACATCTTTACTTTGGCCCTGTTCTTTTCATTGGTAACTTCCAATTTACCAACCTCAACCTACTTCAATACACTTCAGTCCACTTCGCCAACTTCAATTTTTTTTTAAAAAAAATACCCACTTCAACCACTTCAACCAACTTCAACTAACTTCCTACTATTTTAACCAACTTCTACCCATCATATCAAAAAAAATTCAACCCACATCAACTCACTTCAACCCACTTCAACAAAAAAAATATTCACTTCAACCTACTTCTATCAATCTCAACCAATTTCACCTATTTACCAACCCATATTTGCCCCCCCAAATAAAAAGGACTGGCCCTTAAACCCAAAACTAAATAGAACAAAAGAATGGAAAAGAGAAAGAGAAGGAGGGATAATTAAGGTCATGCCCTTAGGATGACCCACCTAATCTAGTTGGAAACCTGTTAAAGTGACTACTCTTTAATGGCTAACCAATTTCTCACACCTAATGTCTCACATTATTCTAAGTATGCAGTGTATATTTCTCAAGATATTTCGGGCTTTTTAACCTTAGGGGATGCCCGCTTTTGTAGCGCCTAAAAAGATAAGACGAGCTGATAAAAAATCCAAGTTATCTCTTAAAAATTAATCTAACTTTCTAGATAAAATTTCATCAACTCGAACGCATTTTGGATGTAGGGAAGGAAGCAGAGAAACCGAGGCAGGTTCCTACCAACCGCTAGGGACTTGACTCGATTCCTAGCCTGTTCAGGCTAAAAGTCAATCTGATTCTAGGTTGCATTTGGTGTGGGGTTGCTAAGTTTTTTATACTTTGTTTATCTCCTTGTAGAGTTAAATGAAGGATTAATCTTGATGAACCTCCAAATATACTGATTGGCGCACATGTTTCGTCATAGGCATTTTATAAAAATCGAGACGCTATATTTAGGCATCTACAGATGCGAGTTAAGAGTGATGTTTTTATTCTAATACCTAAACATAAAGGGGTTACTCCTTCAATGATGTGTAACATTCAGGTCATGATGTGAAGGGTAAACTAAGAGCCTATAAGCAACATCTATAGGAAGGACATTGTATAAACCCTTATCCTTAAAATCGCTAATCTGGATGTGAACCTTACACCAATGGATAACTATTAGTTTTGTCTCATGAACTCATGTGACCTTGAAAAGGTAGGATCAATGTAATAGTTGAGGATTTTCGGGTTTAAGCTGACTAGTTGGATTAATGGTTTTATTAGTTGTTACTAAATTCACTATGTTAGACTAAATTTTACGTATTAATTAAGTTTATTAATTTATGTAGAATAATTTTTGAAACTTTCTTAATTTATTATGTGGACACGTGAAGTTAGTAAGTTAGTTAAAAAAATTAGGCCAAGGAGAGATTAGCGAAGTGGATTCACAATTAGCTACTAGAATCAATTGGGCTTGGTTCGTTTAGCCCAAACCCATTCTTGGTTTAACAAGTGAAAGAAAAAAAGGGAAAATCAGCCAAAAGCAAAAAGAAGCATCAAGTACCTCCTTCATCACTTGCTATAACATAACCCAAGCTAATTTACTCAAACCATCTGCCCATCTTCAATCTTACACACCATCGTTCCACCCATTTGGAGAGAGAAAGAGAAGGAGGCAGAGAGAGGAAGTAAGGGCAAAAGTGAGAGAAGGAGAGGGATCGACCGATTGGGTTGAAGAAGATGACTCCTGTTTGCTACTTTCACTAATTCATGGGAAAGAATCGAGATCTCTAACACAAGTAAGAATTCTTATTGTTTGTGTGTTAAACCATGAACCGAAATGGTCTACCGTCTTAATCTTGGGTGTTGATAGGGAGCAAGGAGTTATGGTTAATATGTTAACATTAAGTAAAATTCTATGTGGCTACTAATTATTAGTATTATATACAACTGTTTTGATTTTTAGGATGCAGATGAGTATATGGTAGCTCATCCCCTCTCTATTTCCTTTTTGCTTATGTCTAACTGTTGTCGAAAGACATATAGAAGTTCTCGATTCATGTAAATCGAGTTGGGACCTCCCATTGCTCAAAGAAAGGGTCATATGTACCAATACGTTAGTTCATGAGTTTGTAATGTGATTGATTTGAAAATTCTTGAGCATCTATAGGTTAAACAATTTGCTTTCTATACTGCATATTGTCTAGCTATCGCTTTAAATGATCATGTGAGCCAACCCTCTGATTAGATTCTCACCTTAGCCATTAGAGTGGTAAGGCTTCTAGCTATGTAACCCATTGAGTTGTAAATTGATTTATTTAATTTTCATTAAAATTAACAGTTCGCCTAGTCCAGGCGTGTCCTTTGGCGTGTCGCTGTTAAGTTGTTCGGATGCATCCTGTATATTTTTACTATTACACATATCAAATGTAAGGCTATAAGCCAAAGATCATGGTTAACATTTTAGGCGGAACTCTATCTATTTCACTCAAAAATTTAAGAAATCACTAAAACCTCTACCCCTAGAGGGCCGGACATTACATTTTACCTTAAGGTGACAGCACTTTATAGTGAACTCCACAACAACATTCATTTTTCCACCACCATCTATAACTGTTTTCATAACAATTGCCCCACAGCTAACAAGTGCATAAATGATGGTGGTATGTTTCCACCCATTAGCTAGATCAGGTTGGCTTGTGAGACTCATGTTCTAAGGCAAGGGTATGATGAGGCAGTCAAAGGAATAATGACTTCTCCCATGATAACTAAAACAGTAGATTGGATATTGAGTTATAACAACTGCCATGGGAAGCACAAGCTACACAGAACACTTCTTAAATGAACTCATAACATTTTTAATAAAACTATTAATTTCAATTATTTAGTTCTACCTTTTCTCATTATATGTAGGGGTTTATATATGGATCAATACAACTAAAATGGATTGAAAATGTTTGAAGATAAAAATAAATCTAAGATAGGATAAAGATGAGGTAGGAGAGAAGATAATTATTGTCTTAGAAAAGATCCTTAAGTTCCTAAACTTCTTATGCTTCCTATAGTACTTATTGTCATAAAATCCCTCTAGAGATAACGCATCAAGTGCACCTAAAAAACTTTTTTATTTAAGTAACCTAAACACATATAAAGCTATTTGGTTCTACTTTTTTCTAGGTCGCTGAAAGTATTAGCTCAAACACTCGACTAAAAAGGCAACGTCAAACCTAATGTGAATAAGGGTGTTGAGTTTTCGAACTAGTCACCTTTATGTAGATGGATTATGTAGAAAATCACCTAAGTTATTGTCTTCTTTAGCATTAACATCTAATTGTGTGACATTAAAAGTTTGATGTTAACACTGAAACTCCTTTAATAGTTTTAAAGTGCGAATTAATCCTTGTAAACTATGAAGAACTTTAATGCCTAGGTTTTTGATCTTGATTGTATCACCAAGATAAGACTTTATGCATTCCTAATTAGAATAACATAATCTACATTAACAACAAAGAATGTTATTAAGTCTCCTATTTTCTTATAAAAGAGAGAACATTTATTCTGTTAATGATGATATCCCCTTTTAGAGAATTTTAACTAGCTTGGCATACCACTACCTTCAGGCTTCCTTAAGCCCAAATTGTGGTTTTTTAAGCTGTAACGAGTTATTTTTAGGTCTATTCGAAGTCATATATATATACACACACACACACACACACACACACACACACACATATACATATAGATGTGGTTGTGACAGATGTCCTATTAAGCATTTATTAATATTTTATTTTAAAAAATATGAAAATATGTTATTTAAAGTTATCATAATAAATAGTGTCTTTTGAACTACTTCAATGAAGAAAAAAAAAGATTATAATTATGTTAATATTATTATTTGTAAAGTTTAAAATTGTAAGATTAACTGTAATATTTCTATAAATATTTTAACTAAAATTTTAAAACAATTCGCGTCTGGCACAGGAATAAAGTCTAGTTATACATTATTTTCACTTATCTTTGCTTCTGTTCTAGAATGAGAAGAGAGTAAGCTTTTCAAAAGCTTGGAAATGGGGCACATCTTAAAGATGTTTCCCCAAGCAGTAGTGTAACTCTCATTCAAACCCATAATAGAATGAATGAGCCTTTGCTATTGTAGGTACTTCTTTTGCCAAGCATTGACATCACACGTCCAGTAGCTTTATGTGCATCTAGGTAGAGAGCTCAAGGAAATGAACTTATTATAGAACTGTTTAGCTTTGATAAGTTACATGACAATGTCAAAATGTTTGATCAAAAAAACTGACCATTTAAGTACCACTAGTTACTTAATTCTTAACTGAACTTGCATGTTTCGAGGCTATTATGTGGGGTTGAGTGTGGTTATAAAGGAAAATAAAGGACTGGAGAAATTTGGAATGAGATTGAAGATGTTGTTGCATGGTTCTCATGCATGATAGACCAAGAAGACATAAAGAAGTACACAGGCAAAAGAGACACATGGTGAACCCGTGTCATGCATAACAAATTGTGGACAAGTTTCGATTCCCATAATGACAAACAAAATGCTCATGTAGTTGGCTCAAGTTAACTTTTGCATCTAGAGTGCGACATCGCTTGGCCACGGGTGTTGGCACAGGTTGTGGGTTGAGAGACATGGGCATGCTCCAATGGACACCAGTGCAATACTGGGTACATTCTCATGAGCAACCAATTGCTTGAGAGTGTAGCATTGCCCACCCATGCCAATGACCATGGATTATGGTATAAAGTGGTTACGCGAAGCTTGAGACTTGGTTCTTAGGTTATAGCCTGAAGGAGGGACCAATAATAGAGGATTGTCTTAGCCTGGCCTTCGAAATAGCTTCCATTGATTTTAGCAATTATTGTAAGCTTGGTTACTATTATATTACATTTCAGTGCAAGTTTCAATTTTTGTTTTGATGCAAGTAATTGCTTTTCTCAATTTTGTCCACAAACGTTCAAGTCTTGCCTTGGTTGCTTATGGTGAGATTTTAGTTCAATATTCATGGCATCCTTTAATCAAGTTCATAACTTTCAATTAGATTTCAACATTTTAAGTAATTTTTATTCAAGTTTCGTTAATTTCTTCTCACTAGTTAAGGATTTCATACTTCCCTGGGTAGAATTGCTTGAGTTTTGTGATTATTTGAGATTAGTTTAGTGATTTAGTTTAGTTTAATAGTAATTACTAGATTGATTCTAGTAATCAAGTTCAACCCATCCTTAAGGACGACTCATATTGTGCTGCAATTTTTGTTGTATGCTCGCGGCTTAGTTTTTGTAATTCTTGGGATTAAACATCAGAATTACCTTGATTATTGAAGACAAATCTTTCCATGGTTGAAAGAGTTGCGTTACTTTGATTGGCTAAATTGTAGATTTGGTTCTTTCCATGTCTCTTTGACATATTCATAGTATAGAACATCTCTAGCCATATCCTAATATAGACAGTACAGAAGCCATGAATCCACCTTCTCATTGCATGATTGCTAATAATACTGAAACAAGGAATTTGACTCATGTTGTTCATTAGCTCCCTTTGTTAAGCCAACCTTGTCCTTAGCAAAGAGTAACAAATTATGACTAACCACTTTTAAGTACAAAGCTCCTCCACCTTAAAGAATTAGAAACAACAGTCTAACCCACATGATCAAACGGGTGGATAAAAAAAGGAAAAGCAGGAATTTGTGGCCCAATAGGCTCATTTACCGAAGCAGAAATTGCTTTCTCTCTATTCTTAGTCATTACCATTATAGAAGTATAGTTGACTTTCACCCCTATTTATGTTTTAAGCTTATGTATGCTTCTTTGATCTATGTTGCTGGTTTTAGACCTTTTAACCCAGCGTTGAACTTTCAATGGATGTAATTTGATTCACCACAGAAGTACCCCTATCCCATGTGCTTGTAGAAAGAAGAAGAAAGAAAGGAAGTAAGACAAGAGTCCATCATGGTCAGCCTATGGTGGATTGTAAACTAGTGAAGTCTTCATCTTCCTCTGATTGTTTGGCTGAGAATGCCCGAGTTCTTCTATTTTAAGGGCTTTCTTGTCTGCTTGAAGGGGAACACCATCCACTTTATCCCCTATCTCTTTTAAAAATTCATTCATTTTAATTATTTTAGAGTAATAGAAGAACCAAGGGAATGAATTTATAGGTGGAGGCTTGAAGATTGAAAGATCATTTGAATAGATCTCCATTGTCGCTAATCGTACTTCTTTCCTTACTTCTTGAACTCCTTTTGATTTGTTCTAGTTAGATTAATGTTTAGTTTAAACTCTTTTAATCTAGTTTTAATAACCATGAGTAAGTAGGTTTTTCTAGTTTAGGGATTTCCTGGCCAAGCAGTAATGTTGGATTCCTAATTTTATCAAATCTTGTGCTTGATCTTGTTTAGTTTGATTCAATCTTGTGCTTTGATTGAATGTGAGTTATTTTAACCAATTTACTTGCATGTGTTTAGATAGTGGGATGAGATATGAAAAGGAAAAACCCACTATTATATCAGTAAGACTAGGCTTAATTTGAAGTTCATGAGCGAGGATTGCATGTTGAGAGGAAAATTGATAAGCAAGATCTTAAACTTAGACTAAAATAAAAACCTTCGAAAGAAAAATGATTAGATTAGTTTAAGTAGTTTAATTTCTTTCGAAAGAAAAGACTGGATTTCATTTGTTTATCATGTTTTGAATCAACCAAACTTGAGAAGAGCACTTGTTTAATTCAAGGATCTAACTTATTGTAAGAAAACAAATCTGTAGATGTCTTTTATTGCTTGATTTCCTAATTTTGGGAGATAGTGACTCACCAGTTTAGATAAACAATCCACTTGAGCACTTATTTAATCTAATGAGTCACTAGATGGTATGATCGGTTTCTGTGGAACGATATTTAATCTTCACTACAACAATGGTGTGTTTGCGGTGTGAGCCTAGTTTTTGGGCCATTGTCGGGGACAAAATTGACAAATATCGAGTTAGTCCTTATAAGACTACCAAACATTTTTCCTTTTTTTTGTTTTTTTATTTGCTTTGGTAGTGCTTGTGTTGGTGCTCATAGGATTTCTTCCCCTATATGCAAAGTCCTACCCTATGCAATCCTAATCCTAAGTTAGACAGGACTTCCCATTTGAGGAGAAAGAAACAAAGACTAGAGAAGCAAAAGCACTAGGCTTGTAAGACCATACCTAAGATAGTTAGTGGAGGAGGACACCAAAGAGGGACAATCCAGGATTTCGTTAACTCGGTAGTCCAGGGCCTCACTTTAAGCATTTCCCGTCCTAATGTGGAGACCTAAAATTTTGAGTTCATACCAGCTCTTATTTCTATGGTATAATAATCATAATTTCGAGGCATCCCGAGGGAGGATCCCAATCTACTCGTCTTAATCTTTTTAGAGATGTGTGGCACATTGAGGCTTAATGAAGTCTCCACTGATGTCATCCATCTCTAACTATTTTCCTTCTCACAAAAGGACAAGGTAAGAGCGTGGCTCCATCCTTCACCTCTAGGATTGATTACTACATGGGATGAGCTCACCAAAGGCTTCCATGCCAAATTCTTCCTACCTAGGAAGCCGCCAAACTTGAGGAATCAAATCACAACTTTTGCTCAAAGGGAGGACAAGATGCTTTATGAAACTTGTGAGCGATTCAAGGATTTTCTGTGATTATGCCCTCACCATGGACTCTAACAGTGGATGGTAGAGCAAATATTCTGCAAAACAGTCTCTCAAGTCGTACTATCTCCCATAGATGCGACGTTAGGCAACACTTTGATGAACAAGATGGAGGATAATGCCTCTAACTTGACAAGTGCCAACAACAACAACAACTACTCCCAGTGTAGGTCCCGCTTTTATGGGATTTGGGGAGATTCAGATGTAGGTAACCTTACATCTACAGGCAATCTTACCTATAGAGAGGCTGATTCTAAGAGACCCACAAAAATCAAATTTTATGAAAATATTTTATAGAAGAAGGATTTTGTGAAAGCATTTAATGGAGAAAAATTGAGGATAAGTTGCAGGGAATGAATTAAGAAATACGAAAAAAATACGACAAAATCAGGTGGCAGTAACTATGTAACCATAAGTGCAACAAGGCAGAGGGAGATACTATGTAGCCATAACTTGATAAGTGCAATGTCTCTTAATAATTACCAATGGTCCAACGAAAGAGGCCAACCCAAGAGGGTTTGAAGTAAGCTAGAAGTTGATGCTCTTAATTTACTTTATGCTAAAGTAAATGCCATGACTTAAAGGTTGAACCGTTTGAATGTGAATGCGTTGATTTCAAGTGCCCTTTCTCTCCATGTGAAAACTATGGTTCCATTGACCATTTGATTATAAATTATAGAGTTGGGCATCCTTCCACCCAAGGACCTCATGACCACGTTAATTATGTCAACAACTTCAACTCTAGATTGACCAATGACCCTTTTCTAGTGCCTATAATTCGGATTGGAAGAATTAGCTAAGTTTCTTACAGGGACCTAACCCTCCTCCTGTGCCCCAAATGACAGCTAGACCACCCCCAAGTTTCAAAGGCATCCTTTTTCCTAACAAAAACCCCATAAGTCTACCTTAGAGGCTATGGTAGAGAGTTTGCTTATGAAATAATAGAAACAAGCTGATTACATTAAGCAATTGACCTCTAAAGTTGATGTGCTTACCTCTTACAATAAGATGTTGGAATCTCAAAATTGCCTAAAAAGCAAGCTCTTCATCTATACATCTCAGTAAAATTTGTAGTAAGCCCAAGCTTAGCATATGGAGTAATTGTAATGCCATGATTTTGAGAGGGAGCAAACAACTTGAGAGGCCTAAGGGGGTTACCGATCATGTGAACTTGCATGATAAGCAAGTTGTTGAGAAAATAGGTGTTTAGTCCCTCTAATGATGTGCATGACGATGTCATGAATGACGCCAATAAGGTTCCTAAAGGCCCCAAACAATCTTCCCGAAAACCTTTTACTTCACCCTTGCCCTTCCCTCAAAGAATGGATAAGGCTAAGCTAGATTTGCAATTTGGGTAGTTTTTAGAGGTCTTCAAGAAACTCTATATTAATATTCCATTTATCGATGCCTTATCCTAAATGCCTTCATATGCTTAGTTTTTGAAAGAAATTTTGACCAATAAGAGAAATTTAGAAGAGCATAAGACTGTGTTATTGACTGACGAGTGTAGTGTTGTGATCCAAAATAAGCTTTCAGCTAAGGTTATGGATCCTAGAAGTTTTTCCTTCCCTTGAGTGATAGCGAATGTGTGCCGTGTGTGATTTTGGCTCAAGTGTAAGCTAGATGCCCCTTTTTATGTGTGAATATTTAGACTTATGAGAGATAGACCCACTGTCATCTCCTTAAATTTAGCGGACCATTCTGTGAAACACCTTGTGGATGTTTTAGAGGATGTCCTATTGAGGTAAAAGATTTGTATGTGCCAGTAGATTTTGTGATTCGCAACATAAAAGAGGAGGTGTACACCCCAATCATTCTTGGGAGACATTTCTTAGCCACTGAAGGTGCTGTATTGATTTAAAAAATGATAAGTTGTCATTTTGATATGGGGGATGATCATGAGAAGTTCAACTTGCGATTGACAACTTAGTGAGGGAAGAAGTCACTAACCAAGTTTCTAGTGACACTATTGAGCATTGTGTGTTGAATGATGGTACTGCGAAGGATGAGAATCCTGAGGTAGTAATTTGTGCTTAGTCCTTGGAAGTCTCTCCATAAGTTCCACCTACCCTTGTAATGGTGGAAGAGTTAGGAAGTCATGATGAGGGCTCTTAGAATGCGAAGCATGCCCCTGAGATAGAATTGAAATCTCTTCCTTCTTTATTGAGGTGTGAGTTTCTTGGCCCCAACTCTACATATCCTATTATTGTTAATGCAAATCTAAAGGCATCACAAATTGACTCTTACATAGAGTACTTAGAATGCATCATAAGGCCGTAGGGTATACTCTTGATGATCTTACGAGAATTTACCCTTCTGTGTGCACGCATTTTATTTTAATGGAAGATGACCATAAGCCTTCCATTGAGCACATAACATAAAAGAGGTGGTCAAGAAAGAAATTTTGATACTGGTTTTAGCTCAGATTTATCTAGCCTATCTCAAATAGTAAGTGGATAAGCTCGATCCATGTTGTGTCTAAAAAGGGGGAACTGATGGTTGTGAAAAATGAGAACAATGAATTGATTCCCACTACAACAGCCACGGGTTCGCGCATGTATATTAACTATAAGAAGTTGCACAAATGCTCAAAAGGTTAGTCAAGAACTCTTATTTTTGCTATCTATACCGGTACTCGGGTTTTTCCAAATCCCTATTCATCCTAGTAAACAAGAAAAGACCACATTGAGGAACTAATATAGAATTTCGAAGCTTAGCCTCTGAATTGCACCAAAGCCAACATACTTTACCAAGTAGCAAGGGGCGAATCAACTTCTTCTTTGGAGGAGGGGCTCTAGAATCTATCCTAGACTTGATCGAATACCATTGTTTTTGTTTTTAATTGATGGGCATGAAAAGTAGCGTTTGTTGAATTTGGCTATCAATTTCAATTCCCCTAATCTTTCTTTTTTCCTCCAAGCTTTTTCAATGCATAGATTATTTAAGTTTAAGACTACCTTGTTTAGGCCTGTTGTTCTTATTGAGTTCCTTCCCATGTTCTATTCATGCTCTAGTGTTTTTGTTTTTGGGAGTGTTAGGATTAATATCAGAATAACAGTATAGCGGAAGGGATAGGATGCAATAGAAAATCAGAAATTCAACCAATCACAAACAACAGAACAATAGGAAGAGAACAAGAACACAGGAATTTAACGTGGAAAACCCAATGTGGGAAAAACCACGGACGGCGACAGCACCATAACAATTCACTATGAGCAGGAAAGTACACCACGATCACAATCACCTCAGTGATTCGATCAAAGAGCAGAATTACAATCTCTCTATTGTAATCTCTCACAAACGACTTTTACCTCTCAATGTGTTTATGAGTACTGAAGTGTTTTGAAACAAGGCCCTAGACTCCCTTTATATAGGGTCTGCGAGGTAGGGTTTCCCCCTGAAAACCCTAGCTACCACCTTCCAAAAACCGTCACCAAAGCGCAACCCTCGCCGCCATCCGAAAGCGGCGGCGAGAAGGCCCGAGGCACGACCGTGCCACGTGGCACGGTCACCCAGTGCCACATGGCACGACCGTGCCATATGGCACGGTGCCCCCGTGCCAATTTTCTGTCCCTCTCGTCTTCGGCTCTTCGTCTTGGCACGCCCGTGTCTGTGCAGCATGGGCTCCCCGTGCGGATACTCGAGATTTTGGGCCATAAAACCCAACAATCTCCACCTTGGACCAAAATCTCCAGTCTTCAATTACCGTCGTCGTCGCCACACCCCAAGGGGTGATGCCCCCTAAGGGGCTATGCCCCGCAGGGCTTCTCAATGATTGTGAACTCCCACTAAGTCCAAGCAATGCTCGAACTTAGCTGTAGGTAGTGGCTTTGTAAGCATGTTAGCAGGATTCTCTGAGGTGTGAACTTTCTTCATCATTATTTCTCCTGCAGCAACTGTGTCTCGTACATAATGATATTTGACGCTGATATGCTTGGTCTGCTAGTGATAGGCATCATTCTTTGTCAGATGTATGGCACTCTGACTGTCAGAATATACCACAGTAGCAGATTGTGGTATTCCAAGCTCCATTACCAGTCCCCTTAGCCAGGTAGCTTCCTTCACCCCTTCAGTGGCAGCAATATACTCAGCTTCTGTTGTAGACAGGGCTGTAATAGATTGTAAAGACGCTTTCCAAGAGATAGCACCCCCACACATGGTAAAGATGTACCCAGATATGGACCTCCTCCTATCCAAATCACCAGCATAATCAGAATTAACATACCCTACTACATCAGATGTAGCAGCCTTGTTTCTATCAAATACCAGCCCTTTCCCCACAGTTTCCTTTACATACCGTAGGATCCATTTTACACCCTCCCAGTGGTCCTTTCCAGGATTATGCATATATCTGCTTACCACACTCACAGCATGTGATAAGTCTGGTCTGGTACAGACCATGGCATACATCAAACTCCCTACAGCACTAGAGTATGGTACATTGGACATTCTACCGATGTCCTCTTCCGTTTGCGGACAGCATTCCGCAGACAGTTTAAAATGTGCAGCAAGAGGGGTAGACACTGCCTTGCAGTCTCTCATTTTGAACTTGCTTAATACTTTCTCAAGATATTTTTCTTGAGACAAGTATAATTTTCCCTCCTTTCGATCCCTGTGAATCTCCATGCCCAGTATCCTTTTAGCTGCACCTAAGTCTTTCATTTCGAATTCCTTACTAAGCTGAGATTTTAGCATGCTAATCAGGGTTTTATCTTTAGATGCAATTAGCATGTCATCAACATACAGTAGTAGATATATAAAGGACCCATCACCATATTGTCTAAAGTATACAAAATTATCATATCTACTACGTATGTAACCATTATCAATCATAAACGTGTCAAAACGTTTATACCACTGCCTAGGAGCCTGCTTGAGTCCATACAAGGACTTTTCCAACTTACATACCATGTGTTCCTTATCAGGAACAACAAACCCTTCAGGTTGCTTCATATATATCTCCTCTTCCAGCTCACCATGCAGGAAGGCTGTTTTTACATCAAGCTGCTCCAACTCCAAGTTAAACAATGTCACAATAGATAACAATAATCGAATAGAGGTGTGTCTGACTACAGGAGAGAAAACCTCATTGTAGTCTATACCTTCCCGTTGGTTGCAACCACGAACAACCAACCTTGCTTTCCACCTTGCATCCTCTACCCCAGGGATGCCCTCCTTCTTCTTGTATATCTATTTGGCAGTTAAGGCCCGTCGGCCTTTAGGCAGGTTACATAACTCCCAAGTCCCGTTTTTCTGCAGACTTTCCATTTCTTCTTGCATAGCCTGAATCCAGTCGGGTGAACTTGGGCAGGTGATGGCTTCAGTATAATTTGAAGGCTCAGTTCCTTCAGACACTTCCTCTGCAACGGAAAGTGCAAATGCTATAAGCCCTTCATCATCGTTGTACCGGGCCGGTCTCCTGATCTCCCTGCGAGGACGATCACGTGCTATAGAGTGCTCAACCTCCTCATGAGGTTGATTAGTGCTGATAGCCCCAGGCTCAGTGACCTGGACTTCCCTCATAGCTCCACCTTGAGCTGTAGCAGTCTCCAGCTCCACCTCCATGTTGGTGTCTTGCTGAGTTCCTGCACCAGTAGAAGGAACAGCAGCATTCTTTCCAGAAGATAATATATCAGACTCATTGAAAGTAACATCCCTACTTTGTATTACTTTCTTAGAATCAGGACACCACATACAATACCCCTTAGATTCACTAGCATACCCAAAAAACATACATTTAACTGCTCTAGGTGCTAGTTTTCCCTCATTTACATGAGCATACACAGGACACCCAAATACCCTGAGATTAGAGTAGTTAACAGGATTACCTGACCATACTTCTCTGGAATCTGAAACTCGATGGAGGAGTGTGGTGATCGATTCACCAGGTAGCAGGCCGTAGAAATGGCCTCAGCCCAAAACGCTTTGCGATCCCAAAGCCCAGCAGTTGAAAGCAAACACCGTGCTTTCTCTAACAATGTCCTGTTAATTCGTTCTGCGACCTCATTCTGTTGTGGTTTCCCGACCAAGGTTTTATGCCTGGCTATGCCGTTTGCTGTGCAGAATTCTTCAAACTCAGATTCAACAAACTCCAGGCCATTATCAGTCCTGAGTTTCTTGATCCTTTTGCCAGTCTGGGTCTCAACCAGAGCCTTGAATTTCTTGAACATTGAGAATGTCTCGTTTTTCTGTCTCAAGAAATACACCCAAACCTTTCGTGAGAAATCATCAACAAATGTTAACATGTAACGTTTATCTCCCATCGAAGGTACCTTAGAGGGACCCCACAAATCAGAATGGATGTAGTCCAGGACCCCCTGAGTACGGTGACTAGCCTTTGAGAAACTTACCCTTTTCTGTTTTCCAAATACGCAGTGATCACAAAAATCCAACTTACCCGTACTAGCGTTACCAAGACAACCTTTCTTACCCAAAATGGTCATCCCTTTCTCACTCATATGGCCCAATCTCATGTGCCATAACCTCGTGTCATCTGTCGTACCCACTGCAGCTACGCCTGTAACTGTAGCTCCTTGCAGAATGTAGAGACTTCCCTGCTTCAGTCCCTTCATCATCACCATGGCTCCCTTAGTTACCTTTAGGACACCATTCTCTATAACAATCCTGCAACCATTAGTCTCAAGAGTACCCAAAGAGATCAAACAACGAGTCATATCAGGAATATGTCGCACTTTAGACAAAATTTTAATAGTGCCATCATGGGTTTTAATCTGAACTGTACCTATCCCTGCAACCTTGCATTCAGCATCGTTGCCCATAAGTACCACCCCAGAATCCACAGGTTTATAAGTTACAAACCAATCCCTACGAGGACACATGTGGAATGTGCAACCAGAATCTAAAACCCAATTAACATCCACTCCTCTCCCAGAAGTGGTAGCTAACGAAGTAGCAAGCAGTACATCCCCATCAGACTCAGACTCTACTACACAATCAGCTGTAGCAGTTTTCTCCTTTTCCTCATTCTTTTTCTTTAATTTCCAGCAATCAGCTTTGATGTGACCCAATTTGTTGCAGAAGTGGCAGGTTTTATTTGCATGAGGATTCCGTGATTTAGAACGGCCCTTTTTCTTGTTACCATTCCCCTTTTTCTCTGTTGTCCTACCCCTGACAGCCAGTCCCTCACCCGGATCAGCATGAATGTCATGGTCAAACTTTTCTTTAGACAGTAGGTTGGCCTTGACATCCTCAAATGATATAGTATCTGAATTACTATATAGCATAATTTCTTTAAAGTGTTTGTATGAAGGGGGTAGTGAAACAACAAGTAGAATAGCTTTATCCTCATCATCAATTTTAACGTCCAAGCTTTCTAGATCCACTAGAATTGAATTAAACTCATTCAGATGTTTTTGGACGGGCGTACCTTCAGCCGTACGACAGGTATACAACCTTTCTTTCAGCCTGATCTTATTAGCTAGACTTTTCGTCATATACAACTCTTCTAGGCGAGTCCAAAGGTCAACAGCAGTTACCTTATCAAGTACCTCTCGCAGAACGTGAGGTGCCAGGCACAGTTGTATGGCTGAAACCGCCTTCAACTCCAATCCCTCCCATTCGTCCTCCGTCAGCGACCCACGCCGCTTCTTCTGTTCTTCAGCCCATTGCTCATCTGTTGTCTTTTCAGGTTTGACATGAGGTCCCTTCAGGACCTTCCACAACCCGTGCTGGATGAGAACCGCTCTCATCTGCACCTTCCAGAGATTAAAGCTAATCTCCCTGTCGAACTTCTGAATGTCTACCTTCATGATTGAAGACATCCTTAACCAAAGTTCTGATACCACTTGTTAGGATTAATATCAGAATAACAATATAGCGGAAGCGATAGGGTGCAATAGAAAATCAGAAATTCAACCAATCACAAACAATAGAACAATAGGAAGAGAACAAGAACACAGGAATTTAACGTGGAAAACCCAATGTGGGAAAAACCACGGACGGCGATAGCACCAAAACAATCCACTATGAGCAGGAAAGTACACCACGATCACAATCACCTCAGTGATTCGATCAAAGAGCAGAATTATAATCTCTCTATTGTAATCTCTCACAAACGACTTTTACCTCTCAATGTGTTTATGAGTACTGAAGTGTTTTGAAACAAGGCCCTAGACCCCCTTTATATAGGGTCTGCGAGGTAGGATTTCCCCTTGAAAACCCTAGCTACCACCTTCCAAAACCGTCACCAAAGCGCAACCCTAGCCGCCATCCGAAAGCGGCGGCGAGAAGACCCGAGGCACGACCGTGCCACGTGGCACGGTCACCCGGTGCCACGTGGCACGGTCACCCGGTGCCACATGGCACGACCGTGCCATATGGCACGGTGCCCCCGTGCCAATTTTCTGTCCCTCTCGCCTTCGGCTCTTCGTCTTGGCACGCCCGTGTCTGTGCAGCATGGGCTCCCCGTGCCGATACTCGAGATTTTGAGCCATAAAACCCAACAGGGAGAGTAAAAGATATATTACTCCAAAAAATGGCTATGATGTATAGGCTGGAACTATGTTCCTCTATCCTGCATATTAGGGACACTCAGGGTTTAGCCCTGAACAAAACATAAAACACACAGGACACAAACAAACGACTATAAATAGTGCATGATGTACTTTTGAGTTCGCTTGTTCCTGCAGCATCTGCCTCGTAAAGGAATTGTCACCTAGGTTTCATGAATCAGATGAGAGGGAGTCTTCCTTTTTGCTATCAAAAGTCCTTCAATTTCTGTCAGTCCATACAGCATACACAGCAGCAACAAGTGTTGCTTTGGCAGTCTGCTTAAATTTTCCTTTTCGTTCTTTGTAGGTGTTTTATTTTTGAATAGAATCAAATGTAACACAAGTTTAAATTTTCTTTTTCTTCATTTGTGCTATTTTTAGGAGGTAGTTAGAGATAATCTAAGGAACCGTGAAAGGTAAGTAGACTTCACATATGAATTATTTGAAAAAAAAATCATCAAAAGCTTAATTTCAATAGCAAGTTAATTGATGATGATGAAAATGTGAAGTTTTTGTCAGTGGAGAATTGTGTTTCATACAATTATATTATTTATGCATTTGTACAAATCAACTCAGTCTCTCATCATTGTTAGTATTGCTTTCTTTCCAGCGTCTTAGCAGTAAAAGCTCGTTAGTTCTTTTGCATGTGTCATCTGATAAGGTTAATTCTAACTTTTTCAAGCTATTTCCTTTCCTTTAGCTCATGGTTACTATGTATGATACGTGATTTCAATGGCTCAATTATGATATTGATTTGATTCGCATGCATCAATTTGAACATAAGGGTCATAATTTAAGGTTATAGTTTGAGTTATGATTATAATTTTATTAATAAGTTCTGCAGATAGTATGATAGCCCCTCAGCCACGCACACAAGAAAGCACATTTTCTTTTCTTATGGGTTGCAGTTAGTCTCAACTCCAGATCTTTGGTTTCTATTTTTTTTTTTTTTTTGGGCATTCAAATATACCACAACAAATCGCCAACAATTTCAACGATCTGCTTTCTGACTTCCCCAAATTATTTATTTTTCTTAAATTCAAGATAGCTATTTATGCTATGTGATTTAATGTGTCAATTTTGATATTAATTTGGTTTGCAAGCATCATGGTGAATTTGGGATTTACAATTTGGTGGTTATAGTTTGAGTCACGATTGCAAGCATCATGGTGAATTTGGGATTTACAATTTGGTGGTTATAGTTTGAGTCACGATTTTAATTTTATTAGCAAATTCAACATATAGTTTGAGGATTACAATTCAGTTTTTCTTATACTTTTGCTTTTACTTGTATGCTATCTTATCTTCCCAGTTGCTTTCTTTTTTTGCACAAATAGATTGTTTATGATTGATTGTATTTGTCCATTGAGATTATTTTTATGCCGTAAGGATTAATGAAATCTATGTTTCTCCGTATTTAACATACTTCACGCCTCCCAACCAAAAAAAATGATTTCTTTGTTATGCTACCATTAGTGTTATTATGGTATTTTGTTGTTTGTTAGTTTCATGATGCTCGAATATTTGGCTAACTTTGCTTGGTTATAATGACTAATGACATCATTGTGGTATCTTTCATATTAATTGAAAAATGATTAAAAAACTTATGTGCTTTATCATGTAAGTAGGCCATATTGACCATTCTGACCCCCTTCCTGTTCTAGTTTTGTCTTATTTAGATACTTTAGGGATTTAATTACTAGTTCTCTTCATTTTGTTGTTATAGGATCAATCTTTCTTTGCTTTTGTAGTTGTTTATATTCTGGTCAGTATGGAGAATGACACCTAGTAAATGACAGCTAGTAATGGTTGCTTGAACTTGAGTAAGTATGATCATCTTAGTGATGAATATGAAATTGATGTGGATAAGTTTATCAAGTGTGCCTTAAGGAGGACAAGTCAAAATGATGAAATCAAGTGCCCTTACTTATAGTGTTATATCCTTTGTTTCAAATTTCAACGGTGGTTAGAGATCACTTAATAGCCTGTGGGGTCAGGCAAGTGTACACTTTTTGGTATCATCACAGGGACAGGATGGGTGAAAGTCAATCAGACACGAGTTTTGGGGGGATGAAAAGGTCGATGATGATGATGAATTTGCTGATGATGGAATGCAAAGTGATGATGAGATATTATAGTTAATAGCAAAGTGTTTCCTAAACAATTTTAAAGGAGACAGTGGCGGGTACGAGTTCTCCCAACCATCTTAAAGAGCCCAATGACAATGCAAAAAAATTGTATACATTGTTGTGGGACTTATAGTCACTAGTATATGAAGGCTCTAATTGCTCAAAACTATTAGCAGTCATAAAGTTATTGCATATTAAAACCCTTGGAAGGTGGAGTAATGAATCTTTTAGTATGCTGTTGCGATTCTTAATAGAGAAAGTACTTCCATCTGGTTCACTGGTGTCAAATCTTATTATAAGGCAAAGAAATTGATCTGAGATCTTGGATTTTATATTAGAAAATTGATGCTTATAAGAATAATTACACGCTCTTTCAGGAAGAGAACAAATAATTGGATCAGTGTAAGGTTTGTGATGCTTTTAGAAGGAAGGCTGATAAGCGTACTGGTGAATCCATGAAAAAATCTAATGGAAAGAGAATTCCATTAAGGGTACTCTAATACTTCCCACCTAGGTGCAAGATCTTGAAAATATTCTATTAACTAAGGCGACACACAAGAATATGAAGATATCACACGAACTTAGGGGAGATACTCGGAAAGAAAAGAGTGCTTTTTTTTTTTTTTTGAGTTACCTTATTGGAGGCCTTTGTTATTAAGACATAATACAGATGTCATGCCTATCGAGAAAAATGTGTGTGATATGATCCTTGGAAGCGTCATGAGTACAAAAGGGAAGGCAAACGAAACTATGAAATCTTATCTTGATTTATAAATTATGCAAATTATGCTAGAACTCCATCCTGTCCAAAGAGGCAATAAACTTGAGCTAACCACCAGCATCTTATGCCTTATCCAAAAATCATATTAAAGTGTTGTGCAAATTTTTTAAGAAGTTAAAGGTTCTAGATGGGTTCTCATCTAATATTTCCCATTCTGTAGACCTAAAGGAATGTAAAATCGTTGGTCTTAAAAGCTATGATTGTCACATTCTTTTACAATGCCTTCTTCCACCGGCATTTAATAACCTTCATCCTAAAGACATATGCGAGCCGCTTGTTAGGTTATCTATGTTTTTCAATGTGCTATGTGCTAAATATTTGAGAGTAGTAGACTTGGAGCAAATAAATAAACAAATTCCTCGTACACTTTTTAGGTTAGAAAGGTCTCTTCGTCCATATTACTTTGATTTTATGTTGCATTTACCCATTCATTCAGCCACTAAGCCTTTGATTTGTAGGCCCCTTAGTTTAAGATCAATGTGTTTTGGAGAGAGACGATTATGTAAACTGAAGTCATGTGTTCGCAGTACATTACGGAAGAGTGTATGACTTTATGCTCAAGGTATTTGAATAGGATTGACATGAAATTTAATCGCCTTAACTAAAAAAATGATGGGTGCGTTGGAACTAAGAAAAAGCTCTCAGTTTTCTCTCATACTGGAAGGCCACTAGGAGTAGGTGAAGTGTGCAGTTTATACACTTGTGAATGGGAGCAAGCTCATTTGTACAAATTGAAGAATTGCAAGGACTTGAATCCTTTTTAAAGTAGATGTGAAACTTTCTTACACTACTAATATAGTTTTAATATTCCATTGTAGTTGAAATGATACTGAGCTGTAGGCTTTTTTTTGTTTGAAGAGAACAGTATGACGTGTTAGGACATAGTGGATTGGTACTGACAATTGAAGAGGAGCATAAACACTTTATCTAATGATTTAAAGAGAAGGTAAACCTGTTTGCTTACTTGACTTTTCTTTGTTGTATATATATGCACAATGGAAATTGTTAGTGACTTGTTTAATTACATATATGCTAGATATGATTAGTGACACGTCAAATGTATATATTGCCCTGTAGGTGGCGCAATTACACAAAGATGGGCAGTATCCGATCGATGATGAGCTATTGTCAGTTTAGATGTCCAACTACTTCTGCGACTAGTTTTATTGGTTACACCACCAATGGATATAGGTTCCACACTCAAAGCCATGAGAAAAACCTTCAAACTTAAAATAGTGGTGTGCTTGTACTTTGAAATATGGGAGCAAGGATAGAAAAAGTAGATTTGTGGAGCTTGGCAGATGTCATCAGGTTGGAATATTAGGGGGGAATCATGTTCTGTTGTTTTGCTAAAATTTGTGGGACGTTCAAGATGTCGGTAGAGGGGTAAAGGGGGATAAATTTGACATTTTTAGTCTTAATAGCGAAA
>JAKOGI010003247.1:0-60865 GCA_029747015.1 Carnegiea gigantea | reverse complement strand
TTTAGAAAAATTTTCTATTTTTTCCAGACTATGCCTTTGTAGGATGATCTATCCAGCTTTCATCTCTAAGCCTAAGAATTCAATTTCTTATTCAGCATAAATGAACTTGCTCTTACCAAAGTATAATACATGATCAATGCATCCTTAGGTGACAGCTAAGATATCATCTTTGTGTTGTTCTATGATTTTAGAAAAGACAAGGATATCATCAATGTAAACTAAATAACAATGATTGAGGTCTTTGAAGATGTTATCCATTCTTCTTTGAAATATTTGAGGTGCATTTTTAAGACCAAATGACTTTATTATCCACTCATAATGTCCTTATGGGGTGCTAAATGCAGTTAAAGGAATACTTTCCTCATCTATTTTTATCTGCCAATAATCGCTTTTGCAATCCATTTTTGAGAACCAAGAAGCTCCTTGAATTCTATTGAAAAGGATAATTTTGTTAGGAATATAGTAACCATCAAAGACTATATTATCATTAAGCTTTTTATAATTGATTACTGTTATTACTTTTCCTATTTTTTCTTCTGCATGATTTCTTACCATGAAAGCGGGACTGGTGTGAGGATTCTTGATGTTTCTGATTAGTCCCTTATCCAGAAATTCTTGAATTTACTGATCAAATTCTTGGATATCTTGGTGTGCATACAACATTTGTTTGACTCGGATAATAGTATTGGGATTTAATAAAGTGATTTTAACAAATGTTTTATTTTTATCCCGAAATTTTAGAGGATTATCAGAATGGAGTTCTTTGCATAATTTTCTTGTTGTTCGACAATTTGCTCTTTAGTAGATAATTCAAGTAATGAGATTATCAGTGCTACCTCATGTTGTGCTGACAGTAGTTTCTCACCATGCTAGCTACGTGTGAACTCAATTTTCTAATGAGTGTAAGCCTTACTTAATTTTTCAATAAGAACTAAGTACCATTAATTGTGAATATTATTTAGTTTATGGTCTATGTGCATGGAGAATATAATCTCTGAAAATTATTTTCAATAATCATGTCATGAGAGGGTTGATCAGTAGCCCATAGCATTGGTATTAATGCATTGAACTCATCCTAATTATATGGATAACCCTTCTATGGCGTCATTGTGACTCATAATTCTATTATCAGCTATCCTTACTTGTAAAGGATTTTTAGCCCTTTTCTGTATAAACTCTAGAAATAATGATGTTTTCCCAAAGCATACAAAACAACCACTATCAATGTAGGCACACAACTCATATTTATTATATTCTTCTAAGCATATGTTTATTGGGATATAGATGCTATTAGGATTTGTGTTAGTGACTTCATAGCACATTTTCATAGTCATGTTTTTAACTAATTCATCCTTATAAATTGGTTCACTAATAGTTCTTTTTTTGTACTCAATGACCTTTCTTTCTAAACTCATACTTCGGCATACACTGAGACTTACAGATTCAAAACTTATTCTACTCATTTAACTAGCCATACTAATTGTATCATTTTCTTTAAGCTCTTCTTTAGCTAATGAAGATCCTTCTCCCCATTCTGATGTTGCACTCATGCTTCTTAATAATTGGGGTTTAATGATAGTTTTACCATTCTCATAAATTTTTATCACATTTTTTTTACTGATTTTACTAGGGTTTGCAAAGCTAAATATCCATGAACGATAAATTTTTATCTCCTGTGGATTGGATTTAATCTCTGAATCTTTTGCATAGGGGTAGGACTTTCAAATTTTTACCTCTATCATTGTGACTTTAGTCTTTGGATCTAATCTAATTTGTAGATAATTTTCCAAAATATCCTTAATGGATATTCTCCTTTTTTCATATCCATCCCAACTATTTTTATTTTAAGGGATAGGAAATTTTTACCAAATTCATCCTTCAGACTCACATAATATCCAGGTCGATAAGTAAATCTTACCAATCCATTGCATAAGTCGGTCTTTATCCCTGTGATAATTTGATTATTAAATTTAGTATGTCTGATATCATAGAGAAAAGTATAAAGATCAATATCTTTGCAATAATATTGTAATGGAGTAATTTGAACTTGGACACCTCCGACATGGATATACCAATATTTTCTATCTTTGCTATGCTTAAGGATGTTTTCCCAGTTCATGAGATTAACTTCTCCCACATCATACTCACAATCTTTGATTTCAAGATCTCCTTCCATCATCTCGCAAACATACTTGCTCTTTAATTGAAAGATGGATGTTTTACAGATCATGTGCTTTTGGATTATGGGAATGACCTAATCTCCTTTGACCTCCTCGTTATCATTATCTACAACAAACTCTTCTCCTTGAAGATCACCAAGACTAATTGAGTTATTTTCCGTCATATGACTTGTTTCTTTATAATCACTTCTTTCATATTCATTGTCCAAGATAATTTCAACAATCCCTTTGTTGTTATTTAGTGCTAGGTCTAATGCCTCATCTTTACTAAGCTCAACACAATCTAGGCTTCCCAAGGTTTCAATACGTTTGTTATTCTTCCTATTTTTGCATTCATTAGCATAATGTCCAACTTCTCTGCATGCCCAGTATTTGCAGTTGTTTTTTCCTATAGGACAATAAGTTGCTTTCTTAAAAAATCTTCATTTTTTAGGACTTGGTTTGTTATAATATTTTCTTCTATACTTCTTCCCCCTTTGCTTATTAATACTCTTTTTCTTATAAAATTTTCTTTTTCTTCTCCTTTCAGGTTATTTTTCCCATTGGTGAGGTGAATCCCAACAAGTGAAGAATTGCTTCTTAAGTTTCTTTTACTTTTAGAGATCAAGACATTGATTATTGACTCATTTTCTTAAATAAGAGATTCTTGAACCCAGGGTATCAATGACATCTCTTCGTTCAAGCCATGCAATGTATTTTTTATTAATTATAGAATTTATTGGATATAGCAATTTGTCATGGAATATACCAAGATTAGTTTCATTATGCCCAATTTTGTAATAATATTGACTAAATTCAGTAATATAATTTTTTAGGTATCTCATATTCCATAATTCTATGTTATTAATCTTTCTCTGCCATTTTCTTGCTTTTTCTTCTAAATCGAGTTTAGCTCTGATAAACTCAGTTTCAATTTAGTTACATAAATTCTTGAATATTGCAGCTGGTGTTTCCATCATTCTTAATGTGTTTTTACCATCTTCATTGAATGAATCATACTAGTAAGCTACAGTGGCAGAAAAACTATGTTCAATATAGTTTAGAAATTTTGCAACAGTCCAGGTAGTATTTAGGTTTAAGACACTATTCATTCCTCTTTTCCAATGTTCAAATATTTTTTTCCTATTGCAAGCTCCATCTATGTTTAAGATGTATCCTGTTTGACTAATTGGGGTAAGGCCAACTTCTTCAAAGGTTGTAGTCTTCCTTGGGATGAACCCTACGGAAAAATTAGTTGTACGTCCTGCTGAAACATGCCTAGGTCTTATACAATGAGTATTTCTTTTAGAAGGTTCACCAAATTCTTCAGGTTTAGAAATGACATTGTTAACCAGATTGGTCTCTATCTAATCTAAATCGAGTTCTTCTCTGATTTCATTAATCTCATCTTCAATAGCTATTTTACCATATTTTTTTATCCAGTTTTCTTCTGACTTCTTCTAAAAGTAACACATTCAGATCTTCCAAATTAATAAGGTTTATCTGCTAATATATTTCTTCTAATTGGATATTATTAATTTCTTCATTATCATCAGATAACACGTCAATTACGCCCATAATCTTATTTAATCCTTTTGGATTTTGTTCTTTTCCAAACATATTCTGTAGTTCTTCAAGAGTATACTGCTTATACTCCATCATCTTCTTCCTTCTCTGCCTTTTCAGCTGATTTTTCATCTGATTGTTCTCTTACTTCTTTTGGATTTTTATATTATGCAAAGGAAATAAATTCTTGTTTTTTTGGGTTTTGGAAGGATATTTATGTTGGAATGGAGTAGCAATACTAGAAGTAGATTTCCCGCTATGTCTAACTTCATTAACTAGAGAAAGGTGGATTACAGATATTTACTTCTTAAGCTCATTGAGTTCAGTCTTAATTTTAGCTAATTCTATTTTTAATTCTAAAACTATATTAGTTATATAGTTTAATTCAGGTACTACTGGAGAAATGCCTTCCGGTGAGTGAACAATGTGCGAATAATTCGATCCAGGGCAAGTAGGAGATGATTCAAGCATTAATCACAGTTAATTAGCTTAATTAATCATTAATTAGCTCAGTTATCTTAATTATTTTTGGTCACGTGGCTCTGATACCAATTGAAAGAGGACCTTGAGTAGTGCTCATAAGAAAAATTACACATGCACAAATTTTAGATTTTTAAAAGTAAGTTTTTAAGGATTGGGGTTAAAATGAAAACTTAAAAACCTTAGAGGTCTTTTTACAATTTAAAAAAACTACTTTTGGCAATTTTGGTTCCAGAAAGTATTGGCACCAAAGCTGGATGGACCAGGAAATCTTTTTTAAAGTTATACACCCTGAAAATTGTTTACGCCAAATTCTAAGGGCAGGAATCGAATTTATCCTTGAAATACTTATACTAACCAAATACTCCATACAATTTCAAAATAAGTCAATATAGTTTCTTCTCAAATAGAAGCAATGATAAAAAACAATGACATTGATTCATTAATAGAAGTAATGGGAATATTTTAGCTTAAATAAAGATGAAGAAAAATCAAAGTCATAATTCCTAGATGACACATCCAAACTTTATTTAAAAATTAGTCCCACTGTTAGTTTAGGATTACTATACAAGAATAAGCCTTTAGTTTTTTATTAAAAAAAAATTAGAGGAAACTCCCAGTTCAAGTAACACAGTAAATATTGTAGAGTCCATTCATTCTAATAATGACATAAATTTTCAAAAATTAATAAAATTCATAAAAAGCAATTCTCATACGACTCTATGATAAGTTACCCAAACCCTTTGACTAGAAAGTCGTAAACAATTAATTATGGAAACATATAAGGAAGTTCAATTCATGAGTGGAATATCGATGGCAAAGGCGAGCATGTTACAACACTCTATAGGATGCTTATAGCTTATAATTCATATTATTGCCAAACTCAAGATGGTTATTAATATTTGATCTTATCAGTGCAGGATTTACTAGAATGTTAAGAAATTGTTGGGACATATATCTCATTGAAGAAGAGCAAATTCCATTAAGAACTCATAAAAATGCTCAAGATAGATTTAACAGTGTAGAAGTTCTAATTTATACTATTACAATGAATTTTATAGATAACCCAAAATAAGTCCATGCCTCTCTTGAAATAGTTTTAACAGATTTAAGATGTCCAACACTAGATGATTACAATTGGTACAAAGGCATTTTCTTTGCATATACTTCTTAAAAAGAGAAAAATGTAGACAACCTTCTTGGAAAGAAAAATTCATATCAAAATTACCTCATTACGTTCTCAAAGGATATTCAACAAATTTAGACAAATTGTAAGAAATGATAGTATCCTATTTGATAAGATAACTTGTTGTCAACTATTTCAATTCATAAAAAAAGAAGGAATTTTATTATGTATTGAATTAAAATTGCAAGCAAAGTATTCTTCTGAAAAAGCTACAAAAAGAAAAGAATTAGGATCTTTTGAGATGTCTTTTGTATTCCAAAAATATAAGCCCTTTCTGTTTAAAAAACATAAAAAATCACAAGACGTAAAGAAAAAACAATGTAAGACTCAAACTAAATATAAAAAGCCATAATATAACTACTAAAAAGATATTAGACAAAATAACATGTTACAAACGTGGAAAAGTTGATCATAAAGCCAATGATTGCAAAATTAAGAAAAAGGTTGGGGAACATGTGCAAGTTATTTAGATATTCAAGAGAAGATAATATCTTTATTTGAACTCAGACGTACTTCTATTCAATCATAAAATTAATTATCAAATAACGAAGAACATGTTTAATATTATATATCAAATGGAATCATATTCAGAGTATGAGTCCTTAGGAAACAAAATCTTCACAATTATATTATGATAATTTTATTAATGTATTAACAATGAATAAAGATGACCGAGAATTTCTATTTGACTTAATCGATAAAATCCATGATCAACAATTAAAGAGACAATATTTTACTAAACTTAGAAAAATTATATTAAAAGAAGATTCAATATCACGTTCACCAAGTATAAGTTTAAGAAAATTGTTTGACAAATTCATAACTCCAAATATATTAAAAATGGCATGTTGTCAAGATTTAGAAATGGAAATCAATATCCTAAAAGAACAAGTATTAGAATTACAAAAAGAATTATGTTCTCTTCAAACTAAAGATTTTAAAATAGAAACAAGGCCAGCATTAATAGAACATCGGGCCTCTTCCTCTTGCGCCAAACAAACAGAAAACATTCCAATATCTCTAGAACAACCTATAGATCAACATGTATCAACTATTGATGGTAGTAATTTTTAAAATTGGTATGTTTACATGACTCTAAATATAGAAGATAGTTTTGAATTAAACACAATAGCACTCCTTGATAGTGGAGCAGACCAAAATTGCATTAAAGAAGGATTAATTTCATTTTAATGTAATGAAAAGAGTAAAGAACAATTTCATAGCACTAATGGAACTGTATAACAAATTAAATATAAATGATCAAATACTTATATTTACAATCAAGTATATTGTGTTTGAAAATTCATTTGTTCTAGTTAGAGACATAAGTCAAGAAATTATTCTTGTAACCCCTGACATCACTCAAACTTGTCCATTTAAGGTAGGTCAATGTGGAGTTCAGACAACTAATATAATAGGAAAAACTATTTCTTTCAAATTTATTAGTTTAGTTTATCAAAAGAATTTAACATTACTCCAAGCGTCATCTATATTTAAACAAGTTAATATGATTAGGATGAATAGTGATAGGTACATGCTAACACAAGAAAAAAATTCAATCGAAAGAAGACTTGACACTATAGAAAAGGACAAAGAAGCTATACTAAAATGATTAAAGAATATTGATCAAAGGTTATTGAATATGATATAGACAGATAATGAGCCTACGATGCAATAATTAAAATATGCATTAGAAGTAATGAAAATTGCAAATCTACAATAGAGCCTGAAGAGATAGATAGTGCCTTACACAGAACCAAGTTATTAATAAGATCATAAAGATATTGGAGCCAAAACCTTAAAGTGATTAAAAAGGTCTTGACAAACTACGACATAATTAAACAATAGATGCATTCCAATTCAAATATAGTCATTCATGATACTATTCCAAATGGAGCTCAGGATCAATAACTTACACGTATTTTAAAATAAAAAAATAGTCTTCCAAAATATTTTTAAAAAATTGATTTACAAAAACAATTTGCTTTGGGATTTCGATTACAAAAACCATTTGCTTTGAGTTTGGCAATTGCTAGTCTCAGTTTGCTTGTTGGGTTTAACATTTTTTTTGGCAAATGTGAACTTAATGCATAGAAATTCTACTGGTTTAGACAACTTATTTCTAGATCAATTGATTGATAGATTATCATATTTTACATTACAGCCTTATCACATGAAACATTTCAACTCCACTGTGTATCTCCTATCAATCTAACATTTCCACGCATATCTTTACAACCGTAATTCTTACTAAGATGCATACATATAACAATATATAACAAAATTGGAAGTTTCAAAGCATCATGAACCCTTAGAATTGCAATTCTTAGCTTCTCCACTTTATTCCACAATTGAATCAGAGAATGTGGGGCATCTCTCTGGCATCCAATTTTGCTTAGAAAATTGCTTTCCTTTGCTCATGACTTCTCCAACACTATTTCCTACATAGGACCAGCCTATTTTATAAATTCCAACAAATAAAGCATCCACAATATGTTTTGCTAGAATGTGTGAAGGATGAAAAACTTTTAGGATCAAACTTGAAGTTATAGAACATCTTAAACATTTGTAGGTACTTACTTATTGAGCTTCTGCAGCCTTCCATTTTGCAGTTTTTTTTTATGTGAAAAAATTCAAAGAACACTTCCTGAAGATGATACTGGAGGAAGCAAAATTTTGTGACATAGAACAAAAGAAGCAATGAGATATGGATACCATGGTTTTATAATTAAAAAAGCCATTATCCATTTAACACTGTTAACAAGACTGCAAAAATGTTAGGGCACTTTGATCTTTTAAAAGTTGTTTGAGCCCCATCTACCAGCCACTTTAGCATTCAACCTAGAAGTGGAACTTAAATATTTGTATCTATGAATTTCAGGGTCCTAAAAATTCAAGTAAAGAAAACAGCTTCGAAATATTAATTCACCCTACTTCAGAGTACCTAAAAGTGAACTACTCTATTTGTATTAGTTATTCAAAAGTTGAATATTGTTTCACGTTCGATGATCGTTACATTGTCATCTTATTGATATTCATGTCAATTTTTCTAGAAGAATAATGCAAAATAAAATTGATAGAACTTTAGTTTAGTCTTCAAAAGCCCATTAATTGAATAGAATAAGAAAATGAGTCCTTAGCTATATAAAAAAGGAAATAACAAGCAGCTGAACAATTTTTCTCCTTTTGGGCTACTGACTTATTTTATGGCGCCCTCAAGCATTATAGAATTAAGGATCCCTGGCTCTTGCTCTACTTTCCATAATTTTTTTCCCTTTTTAAAAAAATTTTCTGCATGGCTGCCACATTGTATTAAAGTCCACATTTTTTTTATTTTACTAGAGTTTATCTTTATCTTCACAAATGCCAAGTATATGATGCTTGCAAATACAGATTGGATGCGCCATCATCGACAAAGGCACAGGTATGATCTGTTCTCCCTTTTATCAAATAATAATAGTTTCATTCAATTAAACGATACTAATGCAAATCAGGCACAGGTTTCATGATTAGCTTTTTAAATAAGGGGAATAGTGATGATTTTCAAATACTGATTTTGGGTTAGACGGGTCAAATTTAAGCTTTTGATTTCAAACGAGTAATGTAATTGTTCCTTCTTTGGATTTATTTATGGTAATGGAGTGAAAAAGTTTAGAGCTTGAGGCCATTTGTAATAGCTCAACCCTAAAATTATTTAGTTATGTTAATTTATTTAATTACCTCATGTTCATAATTTGTTTCTTATATTTATTTATCGCATTTATTCACCCCGGTGGAAAAATTTTATTTGGGCCCTCACTTGGCAATTCGGATTTTATTTGTTTATTTAATTGATTAACGAAAACATTGGAAGAATAGATAGTAGGCCCTAACAAGTTTAATCTAAGTAATTTATTTTGTTTTCCGTAACATTACAAAGATTTAATTTTTAGTTTCGTAAAAACGTTATCGTTACGAAGCGTTTTATTCCCGAACCCAACTTATTTCGGCCGTTTTGAAGCCCAACAAGTTTGCTTATTAGTCTAACCAATTATCATGATTAAAGTTAACCATGGTTAGCTCAAAAAAGTTACTTTACTAGTTAAAAACTCAGCCAAGAGAGTTAGATTAGTCAACAAAACACAACTCAATCCAAAACTCCATTTTCTCTATCCTCTTTCTCTTCCCTTCACGACAGCAGCTCCAGCAGGTTTCTAGGTGCATTTTCGGCCAGTTTTCCAGCAAGCCCTGGTGGTTTCTGACCCCCCCAACATCCTAGTACCTCAAGCTACCATTCTCCATCATCAAAATCACCAAACAACACCTCAATCTCTACTTATCTTCAAGCAAAGTGAGTGATCTTGAAACTTGATCTTATTGGTTTTGCTTTTTATTTTAGTTTTGATTCTTGTTTTGATGTTTATGATCTTTAATCATGATGTTTTGATAAGAAATAAGAGTTATTTTGATGTTGATCATGGTAGAGTTGAAGTTGGATAATGCTAGGGTTAGGGTTGATGTTAATCATGTAAGCTTGATGTTAAAGTGTTGGATTTTGATTGTTTTATCTTTAATTTGATCATCTTCTAATGTGTTGATGTTTATGATGATGTTTTTGGTGATTGCAAATGAGTTGGAGTGAGTCCAAGTTGGCCATGAACTAGGGTTTTGGCAAATAATGTATGGTTTGGATTAATCTAGCTCTAAGCTTGGTTTATGTGTGTATTTGATTGAAAAGTGATCTCTATTGGATATGATTATGAAGTGAATTTGAGTGTTGTGATTTTGTATGCTGTTGAGATGGACCAAAGCTTGTTTACATGCCGTTAAAGAATGGTTTAAGATGAGGATTTGTGTAAAAAGGGGAGAGAAAAGCTAAATCAGTGAGGCCTAAGAATTTTAGGAAAACAGGACAGATTTCATTATTAAACTGGTAATGATCGGCCCATTAGAAACTTATTATTTTTGATGGGTAGATGTTTCAATGTGTTAGCTTTCAAATGCCTTTTGAATCGCCTTAATTCGAGTTCTGTGGAAAAAGTTATGGTCATTTTACCAAAACTGTGTAGAATGGACTAAAACTAACATGTTTGTGTTCTAGCCTCATTTTGAGAATTCTATTGTGGGAATCAAGCTTGATGTTCTAAATGAAAGATTTTTGCGACTTTCTAAGCTTTCTATATTGGGATTTTGAGTCTCAATCAGAGGTTAGATGACTAAGTTATGAGTCATTCTTTCTAAGCCCTGTTATACTTTTACTTTTCTTTTACTAAATTATTAGCTATGAAATAAATATCTTTGCTAACCGTATGTTCCTACAACGATAATTTTGTACAGAATTAGGGCCTAGTCTATCATTCCTTTCTCTTTTGTGTATAATATTATTAAGTGGGCTTACATTTAAAAATTTCAGGTACGTTCATTGTCTGTATCTTTAGAAATCAGCATGTATTTCTCAAAATCATAATGTTTTGGTGAGTACATCAATAAATCAGTTTAATTAGTGATTTATCACATAATTAGCGACCCTATCAGTTATCAGTTATAGGGCATAGCCCTTCAGTTACCTGCGCAGCTTCACGGCAGGTCCCGATTGACTTGGCAGATGTACACCTATCTTCAGATCGTAATAGTTTGTTCACTATCAGATAATAATTGACAATGCAGTTTTATATTTATCTCGTTCCCTATTTTTAATTAAAAATTAATTGCAATACAGGGCCAACTAGTTTTTTCATGAATGTTTAACAATATAAGAATACATGTACTGAGATTCGACTCACAGTTTGAAATGTTTTCGTGTTTTGTTTTAGGAAAATATTCAGTGATTCGCCTCAGGCGGGCAGGACGGCGGAAGATGATGAGTGAGCCGAGAATTCTATATAGAATGATGGTGTATTATCGTTGAGATGTTTATAACACCGTAATGTGATATATTTTGGTATTAGGACTGTATATCTTATCAGAATTCTATATTTTGGTGTAATCCTTGAGATGTTTGAATGGTTTTGATGTTAGAATAATTTCTATATTTATCTAAATGATTTGATGGGTTGTGATGGAGTGAATGCCTTTGATGGTAAGCATTGATTATTATGGATAAGTTTATCATGTGGAAGCAAAGCCTTGTCCTTGTTGGATGGTGGTAACACCTAATAATTTGGGTTATCATTTCTAATTGGGGAAACTAATGAAAAAAATACAAACAGTGATTTATGTACATTTGGAGCGTTGCAGATCTGGTATCAGAGCCAGGCTGAGATTTTCTTCGTGGAATGTGGAGTTTAGAAATAAGAGGGTGAGAATGGTTGGTAATAAGGGCCATTGTGTACTGCTAGACTGATATTAGCAGTGTAGTAACGATATCAAAAATGCAGGTTGTTTACATTTGCATGTTCCTTAATTATGGTTATGTATGCCTCTCATATATGTCTTTCCTTTGTTAGATGGACCTTTATGGTGTTAACTTGATACCGAGTGCATATATGGCTGCTCACATCGTGCTGCTACATGCTAGTATAGAGGCTCATACACATGACCCTTTTTCTGAGTTTTACAGTATTACGGTCCGTGCACATAGACTACTCTGGTCCTTACCCGCAGTTCATCCGTGGGGTGGAGTTTAGGCTCCGTTATCAACACTATATGGTAACAGGAAACCTAGGTTGGGACGAGCCTAGGTTTCAGGCCCAGGGGGCTTGGACTACTATCGCTACATAGTTGTTATTGAGGGAGGAGTTTCAGCAGAGGGGGATTATCATGGAGACTCTACAGCATGTCTTCCCGTTACATCAGGCACATCCCCCTTGCAGCCCCAGCACCAGCACAGGGACCACCCTTCTCACCTGCACCAGGTACCCCACTGATGCCTGATAGTCCTGGGGAGACTTATGTGGTGATAGACCTCCTTGATACACCAGAGATAGTGGTGGTTAGTTCTGAGGATGAAGGCAATTAGAAGGAGGAGGATGATCCCAAGGAGGATCAGGACATTGATGAGGCAGTGGTAGAGCAGCAGTGGGATCAGGAGATGGACGACATGACAGTGGAGCAACAGGTTGACCAGGAGATTGGTGATGCCGAGTCAGAGGCATCGGCTAACAGCTTCGATTCAGGCGAAGAGCCTGATGATGAGTCCGACCCGGATTATGATCCATCTAGGAATCGTTAGGTGGTTCTAAGGGTTGGTGTTAGTAGTTTTCTTTTGAGCCTTGTTTGTTTATAGCATGGTCGGTTTGGATGGATATATTTTGTGTAGGATATGACATTGTATATAGTTAGTCCCATCCTCTCCGACCGTGATGACATTGTCCGTATCTCTTTTTGGTCATGTAGCGAACCTAGTGTTTAGGGGATAGTTAGTGTTTGGGGTTGAGGTAGGAGTCAAAACTGACTTTGCCTAGTCAGTTAGATGTAATATGTTTTACTGATCAGGTGTATAAACAGGTAGTTATGTATGTAAATAAGCAGTTATGAAATGATATAATGAAGCTTTGGGTTTGTTTTTAATAATCTTTTAGTTATGCTAAATGTATTTATTGGGCATACTTATCTTATATGTTTGAGTATTCCAGTGATTGAATTGTTTCGTTTAATGTATAATCAGAATGTCCGAATCAGTGCACAATAATGTAGAGATTTATATAGAGGAAATCTCAGATTATGGCCAGGGATCGGGTGATCAAGCCTCCCATCATGTGCCTCCAAATTTTGGCCAAATGCCACCGATTCCTTCTGAGTTGGCTAACAACGTTGGGGACCCAAACTACTGGCCAGCCTTAGTAGCTGAATTGATAAAGCGGATGCCCCACATACTACTGAAACCCATCCTAAAAAGGATAAATTAGCGGATAGGATAGCACGACGCAACCCTAAAGTTTATGATGGAACTTATGATCCAGTAGTACTAGAAGAATTGATAAGGGGAATGAAGAAAATCTTTACAGTGGTAGAAGTGCTAGAAGAAAAAAAAGTAAACATTAGGACGTGTTATTTGACCGGTGAAGCTGACATTTGGTGGAATACTGTTAAGCATAAGCTCGTAGGGCCTGAATTCACCTAGAATAATTTCCTGAGTGAATTGAGGGCAAAATTCTACGCATTTGTGGTCCAAAGGCAAAAGGAGAAAGAGTTTATGGAGCTGAAGATGAGTGGTACCATGGTTGTGATGCAGTACGTCAGTAAGTTTACAGAATTATCTAGGTTTGTTCCTGAGTTTGTATCATCTGAAAGGTTGAAGATGAGAAGGTTTGAAGAGGGTTTGGCCTTCTACATTCGGAATCAGTTAGCTGGGTAACCAATTTTGACTTACCAAGAACTATATGAGCGAGCGACTGAAGTGGAACGAGTAAAGATAGAGTTGGGAGCACTGAACCCAATCAACCAAAAGAGAAAGGGGTTTGAGCGAGGAACTCCGAGTGAGAGTGTGAACTAGAAGAAACCTACTCCTGCTCCCCCCATGAGCCATCCTGCAGGCTCAACAGTGCCTTGTGTGAAATGCAGTAGAACAAATCACACCATCCCTGAATGCCGAGTAGGAACTAATAAGTGCATATGGTGTGGAAGCCCTGAACACTTGATTGCTGCATGCTCCCGAAGGATGAAGGCTGTAGATAAAGGTGCAGCAAAACCCTTGGCCCCACCTTGCCAAGGGGCCCCACCACTAAGGCCTACAGCAGTAGGACGGGCATATATAATGAGCAAGAAGGAAGGTGCCACCTCTGGTACGGTAGTCACTGGAGCTCTTAAATTCAGAACCATTTTATGCATTACTTGACTCGGGTGCTACTCATTTATTTATATCCACCCGATCTGCCATGTAATTGAACCTGGAAGATCGGAGGACGAAAACCAATTATAGGATCAAGTTACTCAATGATTGTGTGATTGAATGCCCTATCTCCTATAAACTCATTACCATTAGTGGAACCACCTTCCCTGTGGATTTGATTCAATTTGATTTGTCTGATTTTAACATCATTCTGGGAATGAATTGGTTGTATACCTATGGAGCTAAGATTGACTGTGAGGATCTTAAGGTTATTTTGAAAGATGAAAAAGGGAGAGAAGTATTCTTCTATAGGTAGAGAGAGGAAAAAATCCTATCCATTGATTTCTGCTATGAAAGCAAGTCAGTTATTATGTCAAGGGTGTATTGGATATTGGTGTTATGCTATTGACACCCAAGAAAAAGAAGAGAAAGCTGGAAATATTCATGTAGTTTGTGAATTTGAGGATGTTTTCCCTGAAGAGTTATCAAAATTACCCCCACAGAGGAACATTGATTTTGGAATTGAATTAATCCCTGATGCCTAGCCTATTTCCAAAGTCCCATATCTTATGTCCCCAACTGAGCTTAAGGAACTGAAGCTTCAATTGGATGAATTGTTGCAGAAGGGCTTTATTAGGCCAATGTGTCACCATGGGGTGCCCCAATGTTATTTGTAAAGAAAAAGGATGCAACCTTAAGGTTATGTATTGACTACAGGGAGTTGAATAAGCTCACCATAAAAAATAACTATCCTTTGCCACAAATTGATCACTTGTTTGATCAATTGTAAGGAACAAGAGTCTTCTCTAAGATTGATTTGAGGTCAGGGTACCACCAACCTAGGATTAAACATGAAGACTTCCCCAAGACTGCATTTAGAACTAGGTATGGTCACTATAAGTTTACAGTAATGCCATTTGGTCTCACCAATGCTCTCCCAGCCTTCGTAGATCTTATGAATAGAGTCTTCAAACCCTACCTAGACAAATTTACAGTGGTGTTCATAGATGACATTCTTATCTATTCTGAGGACAGAGATGAACATGCTGATCATTTGAGGGTGGTGTTACAAACACTGAGGGAGCACCAACTTTATGGCAAATTAAAGAAGTGCGAGTTTTGGTTGGAAGAAGTGGTATTCTTAGGACATGCAGTTACAGAAGAAGGAATCAAAGTTAACCCCCAGAAGGTGAAGGCAATCACAGAATGGTCAAGGCCTACTAACATCACTGAGCTTAGAAGCTTTCTGGGTTTAGCAGGTTACTATCGAAGGTTCGTCAAGGACTTTTCAAGAATAGCTTCACCCCTGACCAATCTATTGAAGAAAGTGAACAAGTTTGAGTGGACCAAAAAATGTGATGAAGCTTTTCAAGAGCTAAGGAAGCGACTAACTACCTCCTCAATCCTAGCGCTACCAATGGAAGGTAAGGAGTATACCATTTATAGTGATGCTTCAAAGAACGGATTGGGTGTGTTCTAATGCAGGAAGATAAGGTAGTAGCTCGTGCCTCTCGACAGCTCAAGCCCTTGAGAAAAACTATCCTACCCATGACTTGGAGTTAGCAGTCGTGGTCTTTGTGCTGAAAATTTGGAGACATTACTTATATGGAGTACTATACAAGATTTATACTGACCATGAAAGTTTGAAGTATATCTTCACCCAGAAGGAGCTCAACTTGAGGCAATGGCATTGGCTTGAGCTGCTTAAGGATTATGATTTGCAAATTCAATATCATTCAGGAAAAGCAAATGTTGTAGCAAATGTCCCGAGTAGAAAAGCGCAACATAGCTCAAATACTATGGTGATTACTCAGTTGAGTCTCTTGAAAGAACTTGAGGATTTGGAAATTCAACTAGTGTCCCATGGATAAGCGCATGTTCAATTATCAACACTTACCTTACAGCCTTCCATAGTGGAGGAAAGTCGAGTGAACCAAGAAAGTGATCATGAACTCCAAAGAATAAAGCAAAATTTAGAGAAAGGAAAGTCCCTCGGGTTTGTAGATCATGAGGATGGGATCCTGTGATTCCAGAATCGCTTATGTGTGCCCCGAAATGAGGAATTAAGAAAACAAATCCTAAAGGAGGCTCATAATACTCGCTACTCGGTGCATCCAGGAGGCACCAAGATGTACAAAGATTTAAGGCAATACTTTTGGTGGAATAATATGAAAAAAGAGGTTGCAGAATATATAGACAAGTGTCTGGCCGGCCAGAAAGTTAAAGCAAAGCATCAGTGTCCCGTGGGTGAATTACGACCCCTAGAAATTCCCACTTGGAAGTGGGATTCGGTCTCAATGGATTTCGTTATGGGTTTACCCCTTTTTGCCTTGAAGAAGAATGCTATTTGGGTTATAGTCGATCGGCTTACCAAGTTGGCCCATTTTTTGGCAATCAAAGATACCTGAGGAGTTGAAAAACTAGCCTAGTTGTATATTAGAGCGATAGTCCCACTACATGGAATCCCCTTAGATATAGTATCAGATAGGGAGCAAAGATTCTAAGCCCCTTTTTGGCAAGCACTTTAAAGGGCCTTCGGGACCAAATTGAACTTTAGCAACTCTTATCACCCTGAGATGGATGGGCAAATTGAAAGAGTGAATCAAATTCTAGAAGACATTTTAAGAGCTTGTGTGTTGAAGTTCCAACGGAAGTGGGAAGACGATTTACCATTGGTGGAGTTTTCTTATAACAATAGCTACCAGTCTACCATCAGAATGGCCTTGTTTGAGGCTTTATATGGAAGAAAGTGTAGAACCCCATTGTGTTGGAGCGACTTGGATGAAGCATTAATTATAGGCTGTGAAATGATCCAGGAAACCATGGAAACAATAAGAAGGATTTGGGAGCATATTAAGGTTGCCCAGAGTCAGCAAAAGAGTTATGTAGACAAGAGAAGAAGGCCTTTGGAATTTTAAATAGGCGATAAAGTTTTTCTGAAAGTATTGCTAACTAAGGGTATCAAGAGGTTTGGGGTACGAGGCAAATTGAGTCCAAGATATGTTGGACCATATGAAATCATTGAAAAGTTAAGTCATGTGGCTTATTGTCTGGATCTGCCGGTAGAACAAAAACACGTGCATAACGTGTTTCACATCTCTCAACTTAGAAAGTATATCCCAGATCCAAACCGCACCATTGTATCTAAACCCATTGAAATCACTGCGGATTTAGTATATGAAGAGCAACAAATCCAAATACTAGATCGTAGGATTAAGCAGTTGCGCAACAAGCAGATGCCTCTAGTCAAAGTGCTATGGTCAAATCATACTTCCTAAGAAGCTACTTGGGAGACTAAAGAGGAAATGAAAGCCAAATATCTGCAATTATTTGAGATAATCTTGCATTACATAGAAAAGTCATAAGTTTTAAGGGCGAAACTCTTTAAGGGGGGAAGGCTATAATAGTCCAACCCTAAAATTATTTAATTATGTTTATTTATTTAATTACCTCATGTTCATAATTGTTTTTTCTCATATTTATTTATCGCATTTATTCACCCCGGTGGGAAAATTTTATTTGGGCCCTCACTTGACAATTCGGATTTTATTTGCTTAGTTAATTGATTAATGAAAACTTTGGAAGAATTGATAGTAGGCCCTAACAAGTTTAATCTAAGCAATCTATTTTGTTTTCCGTAACAGTACAAAGATTTAATTTTTAGTTTCGTAAAAACTTTATTGTTACGAAGCGTTTTATTCCCGAACCCAACTTATTTCGGCCGTTTTGAAGCCCAACAAATTTGCTTATTAATCTAACCAATTATCATGATTAAAGTTAACCATGGTTAGCTCAAAAAAGTTACTTTACTAGTTAAAAACTCAGCTAAGAGAGTTAGATTAGTCAACAAAACACAACTCAATCCAAAACTCCATTTTCTCTCTCCTCTTTCTCTTCCCTTCAAGGCAGCAGCTCCAGCAGGTTTCTAGGTGCTTTTTTGGCTAGTTTTCTAGCCAGCCCTGGTGGTTTCTGAGCCCCCAACATCCCAGTACCTCAAGCTACCATCCTCTATCATTAAAATCACTAAATAACACCTCCATCTCTACTTATCTTCAAGCAAAGTGAGTGATCTTGAAACTTGATCTTATTGGTTTTGTCTTTTATTTTAGTTTTGATTCTTGTTTTGATGTTCATGATATTTGATCATGATGTTTTGATAGGAAATAAGAATTATTTTGATGTTGATCATGGTAGAGTTGAGGTTGAATCATGCTAGGGTTAGGGTTGATGTTAGTCATGTAAGCTTGATGTTAAAGTGCTGGATTTTGATTGTTTTATCTTTAATTTGATCATCTTCTAATCTATTGATGATTATGATGATGTTTTTGGTGATTTCAAATGAGTTGGAGTAAGTCCAAGTTGGCTATGAACTAGGGTTTTGGCAAATAATGTATGGTTTGGATTAATCTAGTTTTAAGCTTGGTTTATTTGTGTATTTGATTGAAAAGTGATCTCTACTGGATATGATTATGAAGTGAATTTGAGTGTCATGATTTTGTATGCAGTTGAGATGGACCAAAGCTTGTTTACATGCCTTTAAAGAATGGTTTAAGATGAGGATTTATGTAAAAAGGAGAAGGAAAAGCTAAAATAGTGAGGGCTGGAAATTTTAGAAAAATAGGACAGATTTCACGATTAAACGGTAATGATCGGCCAAGTGGAAAATTATGATTTTTGGTGGGTAGATAGTTCAGTGTGTTAGCTTTCAAATTCTTTTTGAGTCGCCTTAATTCGAGGTCTGTGGAAAAAGTTATGGTCATTTTATCAAAACTGTGCAAAATGGATCAAAACTGACATGCTTGTGTTCTAGCGACATTTTGGGAATTCTATTATGGGAATCAAGCTTGGTGTTCTGAATGAAAGATTTTTGGGAATTCCTAAGCTTTCTGTATTGGGTTTTGAATCTCAATTAGAGGTCAGATGACTAAGTTATGAGTCATTCTTTCTAAGCCCTGTTATGCTTTTACTTTTCTTTTACTAAATTATTAGCTATGAAATAAATATTTTTGCTAACCGTATGATCGTACAATGATAATTTTATACAGAATCAGGGCCTAATCTATCATTCCTTCAAATTTTGTGCATAATATTATTAAGTGAGCTCACAATTTAAAAATTCCAGGTAAATTTATTATTTGTGTCTTTAGAAATCAGCACGTATTTATCAAAATCATAATGTTTTGATAAGTATATTAATGAATCAGTTTAATCAATGATTTATCACATAATTAGGAACCCCATCAATTATCAGTTACAGGGCATAACCCTTCAGTTACCCGCACGGCTTCAGACCAGATCCCGATCGGCTTGGCAGGTGTACACTTATCTTCAGATCATAACGGTTACTAAGGGTTCACTATCAGATAATAATTGACAACACAGTTTCATATTTCTCTCATTCCCTGTTTTTAATTAAAAATGAATTGTAATATGGGTCCAACCAGTTTTTCCATGAATGTTTAATAATACAGGAATACATGTACTGAGCTTCAGCTCACAGTTTGAAATGTTTTCATGTTTTGTTTTATTCAGTAATTCGCCCTCAGGTGGGCAGGACGGCTGAAGATGATAAGTGAGCCGGGAAGTCTATGTGGAATGCTGGTGTATTATCGTTGAGATGTTTATAATACCGTAATGTGATATATTTTGGCATTGAGACTGTATATCTTATCAGAATTCTCTATTTTGGTGTAATCCTTGAGATGTTTGAATGGTTTTGATGTTAGAACAATTTCTATATTTATCTAAATGATTTGATGGGTTGTGATGGTGTGAAAGCCTTTGATGGTAAACATCTATTATATAATATAAAAGAAATGTTAGCTTGACTCTTCTCTCTTTGATTTGCGGAGTCAAAGTAATTTGCAGCCACTAATATGATTTTGTAGAAAATTTCAGCTGTTAATTACCTAACTCTTTTAAATCTTTTTCTTTTTTCAAACCCCATATTTTGTCAGTCCTAACCCACCCTCACTCCCCCTTTCTCTCTCCTCAAAATGACTCAAGTTCTCTCTCTGTAACTGCTCTGCTCTTGATTGTTAACATGTTCTATCTTCCACTCCCTGTAACTGACACACATTTCACAACCTCCCCCTCCCACCTTTCTCTCTTCCTTTGCTTTTTGCCTGCCTTGAAGTATTAGATGGGGATTCAGGAATCAGGTGAGAAGAGAGAGAGAGTAACTTCCATCATCAGCATGTCCCTTCATAGCAGCCACTCATCCCTAAAACCTCCCTTTCTCTTAATGGCGCTCTCAGTAACTTTCCACTCCCTTAATCGATCTATCTACATCTCCTTCTCACTCCATGTTAAGCATCTGCATGGTTCACTTGCCATTATAGGTTCACTAGCCATCTGTGAATCTCACTTTCCAGTAAATAATGGCTTCCGGTTCATGCTCTCTCTTACCCAAATTGGTGCAGCGGAAAGCCCAGTTCATCTTAGCAGCCCCGTCGGCAGCCTCTTTCTAGGCCTCTAACCAGGATTCTCTCTCCTATCTCCGGCACCCCCTTGAGCTCCTCATATTCGAGATTGTTTGAATAATAATAGGTGTTTGAATTGAGATTTGATTCATGACTTAGGGCTTGATTTGATTAATTTAATTTTGTGAAGTTAAGTCTCTGTTTTTCAAGTATTTTGATTGACACTTTTATGTATTTCATGGTTGTTTAGGCTGTCATTCTTCATACGGACGCGTTAACCGAAGTTGGTGATGCTTATTCAGGGGTATATTAGTTTTGTGATCCACTTGTGGAAGACCTTGGGAAGGGATTATTATCCTTTGTTTTCCTTTCGTAGTTCCTTGATCTCTATGGGGATTTTGTTCTTCTTTTTATTTTCTTTCTGTTTTTTGCAAATGAATTTGAACCATGGAATAGACATCCATCTCTTGTTTTGTATGCCTCCTTTGCTGGGTTTCAATTCTATGAAAATTGTTTCAACGTCAGTGCTTGGGTCTCATTTGTTACTAATAAGTTCTTTCTATTAAAAAAATAAAAATTGTACTCGTGGTTGATTTCAAGTTTATCTAATCTCTTCCATAGTTGTGTTCTATGACCTATTTGTTATGGTCTAATGACATGAATCTTGGTATTTTGTTTTAGTTTTAGAATTTCAGTGGAACCCTTTTACTCCCTTAATTAAGTCCTCATGTTCTTGATGAATGGGGATGGCCCATCTAACATGACTATTAGTCTTCATCTCCTTGTACTATTTAGTTTCCATCCAACTCTTTTGGGGTTATGGTGAATACACATATTGTTAAGTTTATCACATTGTCGAGGGGATGTATTAGGAGGGTGGAGCATGAGAAGAACGGGATGTGCATAGAGAGAAAGGGGGTGGGGACTGGGGAGGGGGTATGGTCGGGTAGCCAGGTGAGAATTGGTGTTTGATTTTATCTGATAAATTCTCCCTTGACACACTCTCATGCAGTAACAAGCCCAAATGCATCAATCAAAATTTCAACAGCACTTTTTGTTTACAGTTCAAATCTCCTTAACGCTTCTTAGTTACTTTATTTCATTTTACTGACTGTGCATTTGTATGTATTCATCTTTTGATTATGAATTCCTTTGGTGTTTGTTGATTTTACAAGCCTAAGTACTTCACAGTTCCGACATATCCTGTATTGATTGTGTTTCAAGCATTTGTATATCTTTGCCGTGATGAAGTTGTGGTTATACGTTTGAGTGGCCCATTTTAATATGAATAGATAAGTTATCACTGTATTGAAAAGAAGAACGGATTTTGTTTAGATGTACTCATTTAAGTATCCTGGAAGAGAAGGTTTTGTGCTCGCAAAATATAGAAAACCAAGGAAATGGTTTGCTTCAGTAATGTATAGAACTTACAATTTTGAAGTCTGACATTAGCATAAGGTTGTTTATGTTTTTTAGCTGATGTTCGGTTAATAGCAACTCAATTAACATTTGTCTTTGGTAATAGAGTTCTCCCTTTTTTTTTGATATAGTTTAATTATCAGCAGTAATGTACACAGGTTATTAGTGCTCTACATTCTACCTTTTTTTTTTTTTGGGTCTGTAAAACTTTTATAGGTTTTATCTACTAGGGGAAAAAAAATTGGACAACCTACATGTAAGCTATTTGCCCCCTTCTTTTTGAAAGGAAAAGCTAATGATGTGTTATGAGTGTGAACAAAAAATGTTGATGTTTTTGTTAATGTGTCAACTTCATTTTTTATAAGTATTAGGGCATACCTTGCAAGAATATTAGTTTATTTTTCTTTCCCTATGGTGATAAATAAGTAGTGATGAGCTTAGAAAAAATTCTGCATTTTATTATTTAAATAATTAAAGATAACAACTTTCTTTTAATTTTTATGTAGTAGTTTATGCTAGCAATACATTTTTCATATTTATGTTCAACTCATTTTTTGAGTTATATTCTTAGATACTTGCAAAACCTTGGAGCTTGATGTGTTTTATGCACAAACAGGTAGAGACGGTTATCGCTAATATGACAATGTTAATGGTTTATTCTGCAGAATATATATATATATGTATGTATGTATGTACAGAGAGAGAAAGAGAGAGAGAGAGAGATGGGGGGGGAGAGAGAGAGAGAGAGAGAGAGACATATATGGTCGAACCAAAATCAAAATCGAAATCCTAAAATTTTTTTTTGCTCGATTAACCGAACCGACTTTTTTAGAAAAGTCGAACCAGTTAATCGGTTTTTCAGTTCGGTCTTTGAGTTTTTCAATTTGGTTTTTCGGCTTTGGTTTTTGTGCTCAATCCTACCTTCAGAGATGTTTGCACAATTGGGTCGCTACTGTATGAGCTGGAGGTGAAAGAAATTAGAAATCTATACTTTAGGCCAAAGGATGCTGGGAATTCAATCGTATTGGTGCAATATGTTTGTGCAACACCCTCTCAAACAAAACAAAATAGAGAGAGCATATAGAATTTGTGAAGAATTGCGCTGTATTAAATGTCCAAAATTATTGAAGGGTTTGCTCTAAGTTAGCGTTATTGATTGTGTGTCCCTTCCCTCCCCCGTCCCCCGCCCTAAAAACAAATGTGCAAATTAGTGCATCTGGACCTTTTTGGGGGGGGGGAGGGCAGGGTGGAACTTGGATTATGTGATTGATAAATAAATAATTACATAACATTCAACACGTTCACAAATATTAATTGTTTATTATGACATCTAATTAGCTTAGTATAACAATAAATGTTTCCATGGTTTTAATTCTTCCTATGTTTTTGTCACACATTTTACAAATGTAATCCATAATGAATTTTCATAAAGAAAACTAGCTAAACACTAATTTGTGTTACTAAAGTTAATGACAATCTCTTTAACCTAGGCTTCTTTTCTTTTTTTTCCCTATACGCCAAAATCCATATATATGGTACAAAATATGTTTCTTTTTTTTTAATTCTTTTCATTCATCACCTAGATAAATAGGGTTAATAAGAATTTTCTTAAACACTTGCAATTAGGGGTCAAATAAGAAAATTGGTTGGATGATTGAAACTTTGGAGCTTGATGTGTTTTATGCTTAAACAGGTAGAGGTGGTTATCTCCAATATGGCAATGTTAATGGTTTATTAAGCAGAATATATATATATATATATATATATATATATATATATATATATATATATATATATATATATATATATTTATATATTTGTAAGGCCTGCCTGCTTTATATTCCGTCGAGTTGTTCGTGATGCCTTTTTACGTATAAAAATCGTATTTTATTAGCGATATGGGGCGAAAATTATTTTCTAAGTGCCAATCTGAACGTTAATTTTATTAAGAAAGAATGTTATTATCATTGATGATGATGATGATTATTATTATTATTATTATTATTATTATTATTATTATTATTATTATTATTATTAGTTTTGAAAATCTTTCGATGATTTTTTTAATAAACGATATTAACGGTTATTGATGCGAACTAAACCGATTAGGAACCCGAATACGATTAGGTCGTCAACCTTAGAAGTGCTTCGATGTTATTAAATCGAACCTAGATAGATTTGGGAACGAATAGTTGATGAACGATTATATTATCGATTTGGGTTTAGAATTCGGGTTATGAATTAGACTAGCAGTGTCGAATATGACTCAGGTTGGGACAAAATAAATAAAAGAGAGTAGGGAGGGGCAAATTGGTAATTGCGCGTGTCCCTTCTTTCTCCCTCACCTGCCGGCAACCCCCCCACACGACAGACGCTCTCTCACCTCTCTCTCCCTGCTGCTCGCCTTCTTCCCCTCTTCTCCTCCTCCATTGACGTGACCTTCAAGCTCAAAGCCAAAAGATTTTCGCCACCTCCTACCTGCAAAACTCACCCATTCGACCTCCCCTACGAGTTAGCCTCTGTTGGGCGCGAATTTGGGCAGGATTTCGAGCAAACCTAGCACGGTTACGGCGACTCTAGGCGACGAGTCGGAGCCCGAACGAGTACCCAAGGTATGTCCACGCAATTCACGTCTTAGTTGCTTCAATCTTCTATAAATTAGAGTAGAATTCGCTGTTTTCAAAAAACCAATTCAATCTCAATCAGTAAGTGAGTTTGGGTCGATTTTAGGGTTCAAATTTTTGGAATTTAGGGCGTGAGTTGGTCCTGTTCGAGCGTGGGTAAGCAAGGGGTGAAGGATTGGAGTTGTTCAAGCCTTTAAGGTCGAGCCACAGCCGTGAATCGAACCTCTAGCTTGGGTACAAGTTGAGGGTTCCTTTCCTCCTAAATTACTATTAATTTCAATGATTTTAGCTAAATTTATTTGATGCATGTTAATTCCAAGTTTAGAAATCAGTTTGGGTGAATGTAGAATTGAAGTTGAGGAATTACAAACATGGTACTGATTTGGGTCATTTAAATGTCGAGTTGAGGCTAATGTTAATAACCAGACAGTAGAGAAATGTTTAATGAACAGAATGTTAGCATAGCGCTGTGATTCTAATAACTTATAAGTTCGAACTCTGTTTTGAAGCTTGAGGAGGCTAATCGAAGTAATTGTGGAACGAACTGAATAATGTCTAAAGGTTATGGTTACCTCAGTTTAGGCATGTTAATAGTCTATTCGTAGTTATCTCAATGAAGTATTATGCTTATGGCTATCGGTTAGCGAACTAAAAGGGGCAAAGTGTAGTTTTAAAGTTTCGATTACATCAATTGGTTCACCTAAACACTATGTTGTTACTAAGCATGAATGTAATGCCTATATATGATCGTTCTATGTACTGTTGGTTTGTATATGTCAACATTGAACCGAGCTTGGTAGTTGGACGGTTCGAGGTGGAACTATTGAGTGGTTTGAGGCTCTTGTGGTCAGTGCTGTGCGAGGAGGGAGATAGGGTTGTAAATTACCGCAATCGTGTAGATTGCGAGGCCATGTGTGGCTTAATGAATGATGATATGAAGTGTATGAATGGGCTATGTGTGAATCCCCTCTTCCCTCAACGTGCTAAGTTATATTAAGTGAATAATTTTCGAAATGCAGACATGTTTAAGAAAGATTGTTAAATGCATGTTTTCATGATTTCGAATGCTTCTAAGTACTTACCAGTTGTCTGGTAGTTTATGAAAGTGTTTGTAACCTATAAGAAATCCAAAATCGTCGAACTACTCAGCTAGTGACTCGACTGAATAGTCGATAGGTTTAGGAAGTTTAAAAAGTGAACTAAAAGTGGATTGGAACAAGCTTAAGGCTTTCGTTTATATACGACTTCTCCTTAAGTTTAAAAGGATTTAAACGACCCGAAGAGGAGCACCTTAAGGTGCTAATTATGAAGCTTAGCTTGTTTGCATGCGTTTTGCTTGCTTAAGTCTCTATTGGGTTTCGATCTACGATTTAGCAAACGTATCACGTTCAAAAGAAGCTATTAAGCTAAAAAGTGAAGTCGTTTTTATGAGTTAGCAATCGTTAGAAGCCTTTTAGTTAAAAACGAAGTCGTTTTTATGATTTAGCAACCCTATTGCACTTATTCGAAGCTTTCAATTAGAAACAAATTTGTTTTGCGATTAGGCAACCTTATTATGTTTGTAAAAAGCCTTTTAGTTAAAAACGTAGTCGTTTTGCGACTTAGTAAATTTATTACATTTATACGAACCATTCAAGTTAGAAACTAAGTCGTTTTATGATTTGGTAAACGTGTTACGTTTATAAGAAACTTTTAGTTTAAAGTGAAGTCGTTTTAAGTATTAACCAACTTATTGCCTTTATAAGAAGCTTTTAAGTTTAAAAGGAATTCGTTTTACGAGTTGATAAATGTATTACGTTTATACGAAGCTTTTAAGTGAGAAATGGAGTCGTTTTACAAACTAGTAAACGTTTTACGTCTATAAGATGTTTCTTAAGTTAAAAACGAAGTTGTTTTACGAGTTAGTAGCCGTGTTACGTCTATACGAAGCTTTTAAGTTAAAAACGAAGTCGTTTTACGATTTAGCAAACCTAACACGTTTAAACGAAGCTTTCGTGATGAAAACGAAGTCGTTTTATGATTTAGCAAACCTAATACGTTTATACGAAGTTTTTAAGCTAGAAACGAAGTCGTTTTACGATTTAGCCAACTTATTATGTTCGTACGAGGTATTCAAGTTAGAAACTAAGTCATTTTATGATTTAGTAAACGTATTACGTTTATAAGAAGCTTTTAAGTTTAAAGCGAAGTTGGTTTACATGTTAGCAAACTTATTACGATTCTGAAAGTTTTTAAGCTATTTACGAAGTCGATTTATGAATTGGCAAACTTATGTTGTCTATAAAAAGTTTGAAGCCAAAAACGAGTAAACTACAAACATTCAAAAGGTTATGATCATTTTACTTAAAAGGTAAGTTTCAACAAAGTAAGCATTTGAAAAAGAGATATGAAATATGATCTTAAAGGCTAAGAAAGTGCTAGGTAATTGGCCAGAGGGTAGGAACTGGACTCAAGATATGAGTTATCTTGGTGTGAGCTGTTCCTGGAAACTGGACGCAAAGATAGCGTGAGCTGTTTCCCCCTAAAGAAAACTTAGGAATTGGACTCAAGATATGAATTATCTTGGTGTGAGCTGTTCTTGGGAACTGGACTCAAGGTATGAAGTATCTTGGTGTGAGCTATTCCCTAGATAAGTTATGATATGTGACGCGTAAAAAAATCTTGAGGGGGACTGGACTCAGGATATGATTATCCTAGTGTGAACTGTTGCCCCACAGAGGACAGTATCGAGGTTAGAGTTGCTCTGCTAAGACGCTTTTTGGCCAAAAGATAAGTACGTATACCCTGGGGATAACGTAGATTAAGAGTGATGATCTCACTTAAGGGCGGTGTTGACCTTCCTTAGCCAGCACAATAAGATGTTTTTATGTTATAAGTATGTTCCTAATAAATAAAAAATTTGGCAATTTGCCATTCTAAGCAGTTCAGAAAGGGAAAAAAAAGTTATTTTTAAAAGGAATATGAGCCTCAAGAGGCCAAGTAAGGCATTTTTAAGAAAATAAGAAAGCTTTCAAATGCACGTAACTTACATATATTATATTAATGTATTCTGAATATAATTCACATGAATTTCAAGTGTAGTTGGTTACATCCTAGCAATGCAATGAACGTTTAAGTTTTTAATGGTGCATTTCTAAAGAAAGAATGTTTCTTGCAAAGCTCTTCTTACCAATTTGGGCGTCTCATGAGTTTTTAGAAAAGTTGTAATTTTTAAGGAAGTTTGCATGACTTATAAGTTCTTGGCATATAATGTGAGTCACTATGCTTTTCCCAAATGTGTTTGAAAGTATAATATTCATTCTTATGTTACATAATTATGTGCTTGAATGCTAGTTAGAACGGCAGGATGGTCATTAAGGCCCTAGGAATGAGTTGAGGGGCTAGCGTAAAGTACATGAGCGGTAATCCCTCCTTGGGGACTTGATTGCCTAATATGATAGTAAAGTATGAATACGTGATATGTGATTATTATCAGTATTATTGCCTGCAACTGCTTTAGGTTTTAGGGAGTAGCGGAATTCTCACTGAGCGTGTGGTTGCTCATCCCATTACTTTTTCCTCCTTTTCCCCAGGCTTTTGTTATGACAGGTGGAAGGCAAGCTACTTACGCGAGCTGGAGTCTACTCCTACTTGAAAAAGAGTCACGTGTGCCATATAGAAGTAGATTCATGTGTTTACCGATGTGATGTAACGTTTTCCTAGTTTGTAATTGTTGTAAACTAAGTTTTCTAGCTCATATAATGCATATTGTTATGAGTCGCTCTGTATGGCCGTGTGAGCCAACCATCTGACTAGTTAGATGTCTTTATTCGAAATTAGCTGTGTTTTGGGATGTAAACCCCAGTGCTCCGGTTGTGTAGACCGTTGAGTTGTACCTTTTACTTTTCCTGTATTAAAGAATTATTCTGTTTGGTGTACTTTGAGCGTGTGGCTCGTTGAGTTATGAACTTCGGCGTGTGGCCGTTGAGCCTCTTTTAAATGTTATGCGCTTCCGTTGATTTACAGGGGATTATCGTAAGGCTTTTAGCCTTGAAACGGTCAGTTTTTAGGAGAAACTCTGTTCGTTTCGTCCCAGGAATTAAGTAAGACATAACGAAACGTAACGCTCCTGACCCTAGCGGCTGGGGATGTTACATTGATGGTATCAGAGCAAAGGTCCTGTGACCATAGGCCGCAACTCGAGTCTTACATTTCATATAGTCGTCTAGGAACACTTTGTGACTATGTGACATATGCCTCTTGTATGTGGAAATGTGAGTTTTATGAGGATGTTAGTGAGTTTAGCTAGTTAGGTGCGACTTGAGCTAGCGAAGATTAAGGATTAGGATGTTAGAAAGAGACCCCAAGGACTTCTTTATTGATATTAGGTTATATCAAGGATTGGCTTTAAGCTCTTTTGGTTTATTTTCCTTAAATTGTGAAGTCCTAGGATGATGGATCTCCCGTGACTCCCAACTCATGCTAGAAGTGTTCAACGAAATAAGTGCAGTCGGTGCTGACCAAGCGTTATGGACTCACCAGTTTGTGTAAGTATGCAAGTGTATTTCCTTTGGAAGAGATGTGATATGCGCATATGACTATATGAAGGCTGAACTGAACTAGACTTGGGGCTATTCATAACAACCCGCGCCATTTGCGAATCATTTCATTAACCAAGGAGGTTCACCCTAGTTGAAATTAGAACTAAGTGATTCCTTGTGTAATTGTGTGACAGATGCCTCCTCGACGCGAACTCATACCAGAACCAACTGCCATGGAGATGATATTTCAATTTAATAGGCTTAAGCCTCCCAAGTTTGAAGGTAGAACTAACCCTATGGTATATGAGGAGTGGCTTCGGAGAATGGAAAACTTATTTGAGATCATGGAGTGCCTTGAGAGGTTCAAGGTGCACCTAGCCGCTTACCAATTTGAAAAGGAAGTTGAATTTTGGTGGGGAACAGTGAAACTTAGGGTAGGTGAACCGGTGTTAGCTTAGAACCAACTAAAAACCTTAATGGATGCTCAATATTACCCTCGAGACGTAAGAAGGGTTAAAGAACGGGAGTTTCTATGCTTGAAATAAGGAGAAATGAGGGTGATGGAATATGCGGTGAAGTTCAATGAGCTGAGCCGATTTGCTCCAAATCAGGTGGCCACCGAAGAAATGAAAATGAACCACTTCGAATAGGGATTAAAAGGAGAAATAAAGCAGATAATAGCAGGGTACGCATATACCAACTTTTAAGAAATGTACTAGAGGGCTGCGTAGATAGCCCGCATCATAGATGAGACTAAGATTAAAAACAAAGAAAAGGGCAGAGCAAAGAGGGAAGTTGGCCCTGGAGAAACCAATTCCCGAGGAAGCAGAAACTTTACAAGGTCTAAATATGAGATAAAACAGGATAAAGGAAAGCAAGCCGTCTAATGGAAACCAAGGAAAACCTATGGCTAGTGTGGACGTCAGCACCTTGGCCCAAGCAGAAGCTTTACGGGCTCATGTTTTGAATGTGGTGACATGGGTCACAAAGCTATTAATTGTCCAAGGATCACATGGAATAGTCGGGGTCACACTCAGAGATCCGGAACTGGAATCAAGCCAGTGACACAACGAGATCGCCTAACCATTGGCACCCCCTCAGGAGACAGTAAAAGCAACCAGAAGCCACAAACTGGCAGTTGAATGCTTAGCTAGAAGGGAAAAGAGACTTGGGAACCTGCCAACACAAGGTCAGGTATTTTCTTGATAATCAACTTTATGACCCCATCCCGTCATTCTAGTACTGCTTGCTTGTTTATCATTCTTGAATTGCAAAGGAACTTATTAGTAAACCTCATGAGATGCAAACTATCTGCTATACCGATCATACTTGTTGAGATCGAGTTGCTATAGTGCGAGGAAGAGCGCTCCCTGATGATTTGATTTGAGTAGGAACCCAAGGATGGGATGCTATGGTAAAGGCCGAATGAATCACTAAGCGTAAAGTGACTTGAATTGTGAAAGAGATGCGGATGAAGTACACCCATAAATTTCTCCAAATAAGCAATTTCGAGGATGAAATTCTTTTAGGGGGGGAGAGTGTAAGGCCTGCCTGCTTTATATTTCGTCGAGTTGTTCGTGATGCCTTTTTACGTATAAAAATTGTATTTTATTAGCGATATGGGCGAAAATTATTTTCTAAGTGCCTATGTGAACGTTAATTTTATTAAGAAAGAATGTTATTGGCACTGATTATTATTATTATTATTATTAGTTCTGAAAATCTTTTGACAATTTTTTAATAAACGATATTAACGGTTATTGACGCGAACTAAACCGATTAGGAACCCGAATACGATTAGGTCGTCAACCTTAGAAGTACTTCGATGTTATTAAATCAAACTTAGATAGATTTGAGAATGAATAGTTGATGAACGATTATATTATCGATTTAGGTTTAGAATTCGGGTTACGAATTAGACTAGCGGTATCGAATATGACTCAGGTTGGGACAAAATAAATAAAAGAGAGTAGGGAGGGGCAAATTGGTAATTGCGCTTGTCCCTCCTTTCTCCCTCACCTGCCTGCGACCCCCCCCCACACGACAGACACTCTCTCTCCTCTCTCTCTCTGCTGCTCGCCTTCTTCCCCTCCTCTCCTCCTCCATTAACGTGACCTTCAAGCTCAAAGCCAGAAGATTTTCGCCACCTCCTACCTGCAAAACTCACCCATTCGACCTCCCCTATGAGTTAGCCTTCGTTGGGCGCGAATTTGGGCAGGATTTCGAGCAAACCTAGCATGGTTACGGCGGCTCTAGGCGACGAATCGGGGCTCGAACGAGTACCCAAGGTATGTCCACACAATTCATGTCTTAGTTGTTTCAATCTTCTATAAATTAGAGTAGAATTCGCTGTTTTCAAACAACCAATTCAATCTCAATCAGTAAGTGAGTTTGGGTCGATTTTGGGGTTCAAATTTTTGGAATTTGGGGCGTGAGTTGGTCCTGTTCGAGCGTGGGTAAGCAAGGGGTGAAGGATTGGAGTTATTCAAGCCTCTAAGGTCGAGCCACAGCCGTGAATCGAACCTCTAGCTTGGGTACAAGGTGAGGGTTCCTTTCCTCCTAAATTACTATTAATTTCAATGATTTTAGCTAAATTTAGTTAATGCATGTCAATTCCAAGTTTAGAAATCAGTTTGGGTGAATTTAGAATTGAAGTTGAGGAATTACGAACATGGTACTGATTTGGGTCATTTGAATGTCGAGTTGAGGCTGAATGTTAATAACCAGACAGTAGAGAAATGTTTAATGAACAGAATGCTAGCATAGCGTTGTGATTCTAATAGTTTATAAGTTCGAACGCCGTTTTGAAGCTTGAGGAGGCTAATCGAAGTAATTGTGGAATGAACTGAATTATGTCTAAAGGTTATGGTTACCTCAGTTTAGGCACGTTAATAGTCTATTCGTAGTTATCTCAATGAAGTATTATGCTTATGGCTATTGGTTAGCGAACTAAAAGGGGCAAAGTGTAGTTTTAAAGTTTCGATTACATCAATTGGTTCACCTAAACACTACATTGTTATTAAGCATGAATGTAATGCCTATATATGATCGTTCTATGTACTGTTGGTTTGTATATGTCAACATTGAACCAAGCTTGGTAGTTGGATGGTTCGAGGTGGAACTATTGAGTGGTTTGAAGCTCTTGTGGTAGGTGCTGTGTGAGGAGGGAGATAGGGTTGTAAATTGCCGCAATCGTGTGGATTGCGAGGCCATGTGTGGCTTAATGAATGATGATATGAAGTGTATGAATGTGCTATGTGTGAATCCCCTCTTCCCTCAATGTGCTAAGTGACATGAAGTGAATAGTTTTCGAAATGCAGACATATTTAAGAAAGATTGTTAAATACATGTTTTCATGATTTCGAATGCTTCTAAGTACTTACCAATTGTCTGGTAGTTTATGAAAATGTTTGTAGCCTATAAGAAATTTTAAATTGTTGAACTACTCAGTTAGTGACTCGACTGAATAGTCAATAGGTTTAGGAAGTTTAAAAAGTGAACTAAAAGTGGATTTGAATAAGCTTAAGGCTTTCGTTTGTATACGACTTCTCCTTAAGTTTAAAAGGATTTAAACGACCCGAAGAGGAGCACCTTAAGGTGCTAATTATGAAGCTTAGTTTATTTACATGCGTTTTGCTTGCTTAAATCTCTATTGAGTTTCGATATACAATTTAGCAAACGTATCACATTCAAAAGAAGCTATTAAGCTAAAAAGTGAAGTCGTTTTTAGGAGTTAGCAATCGTTTTACATTTATAAGAAGCCTTTTAGTTAACAACGAAGTCGTTTTTATGATTTAGCAACCCTATTACACTTATTCGAAGCTTTCAATTAGAAACAAATGCGTTTTACGATTAGGCAACCTTATTACGTTTGTAAAAAGCCTTTTAGTTAAAAACGTAGTCGTTTTGCGACTTAGTAAATTTATTACGTTTATACGAACCATTCAAGTTAGAAACTAAGTCGTTTTACGATTTAGTAAACGTGTTACATTTATAAGAAACTTTTAAGTTTAAAGTAAAGTCGTTTTAAGTATTAACCAACTTATTGCCTTTATAAGAAGCTTTTAAGTTTAAAAGGAATTCGTTTGACGAGTTGATAAATGTATTACGTTTATACGAAACTTTTAAGTGAGAAATGGAATCGTTTTACAAACTAGCAAACGTTTTACTTCTATAAGATGTTTCTTAAGTTAAAAACGAAGTCGTTTTGCGAGTTAGTAGTCGTGTTACGTCTAACGAAGCTTTTAAGTTAAAAACGAAGTCGTTTTACGATTTAGCAAACCTAACACGTTTAAACGAAGCTTTCGTGATGAAAACGAAGTCGTTTTACGACTTAGCAAACCTAATACGTTTATACGAAGCTTTTAAGTTAGAAACGAAGTCGTTTTACGATTTAGCCAACTTATTATGTTCGTACGAGGTATTCAAGTTAGAAACTAAGTCATTTTATGATTCAGTAAACGTATTACGTTTATAAGAAACTTTTAAGTTTAAAGCGAAGTTGGTTTACATGTTAGCAAACTTATTACGATTCTGAAAGTTTTTGAGCTATTTACGAAGTCGATTTGTGAATTGGCAAACTTATGTCGTCTATAAGAAGTTTTAAGCCAAAAACGAGTAAACTACAAACATTCAAAAGGTTATGATCGTTTTACTTAAAAAGTATGTTTCAACAAAGTAAGCACTTGAAAAAGAGATATGAAATATGATCTTAAAGGCTAAAAAAGTGCTAGGCAATTGGCCAGAGGGTAGGAACTGGACTCAAGATATGAGTTATCTTGGTGTGAGCTGTTCCTGAAAACTGGACGCAAAGATGGCGTGAGCTGTTTCCCCCTAAAGAAAAGTTAGGAACTGGACTCAAGATATGAATTATCTTGGTGTGAGCTGTTCCTGGGAACTGGACTCAAGGTATGAACTATCTTGGTGTGAGCTGTTCCCCAGATAAGTTATGATGTGTGACGCGTAAGAAACCCTTGAAGGGGACTAGACTCAGGATATGATTATCCTGGTGTGAGCTGTTGCCCCACAGAGGACAGTATTGAGGTTAGAGTTGCTCTGCTAAGACGCGTTTTGGCCAAAAGATAAGTACGTATACCCCGGGGATAACGTAGATTAAGAGTGATGATCTCACTTAAGGGCAGTGTTGACCTCCCTTAGCCAGCACAGTAAGATGTTTTTATGTTATAAGTATGTTCTCAATAAATAGGAAATTTGGCAATTTACCATTCTAAGCAGTTCAGAAAAGAAAAAAAAAGTTATTTTTAAAAGGAATACGAGCCTCAAGAGGCCATGTAAGGCATTTTTAAGAAAAGCTTTCAAATGCACGTAACTTACATATATTTTATTAATGTATTCTGAATATAATTCACATGAATTTCAAGTGTAGTTGGTTACATCCTAGCAACACAATGAACGTTTAAGTTTTTAATGGTGCATTTCTAAAGAAAGAATGTTTCTTGCAAAGCTCTTCTCACCAATTTGAGCGTCTCATGAGTTTTTAGAAAAGTTGTAATTTTTAAGGAAGTTTGCATGACTTATAAGTTCTTGGCATATAACGTGAGTCACAATGCTTTTCCCAAATGTGTTTGAAAGTATAATATTCGTTCTTATGTTACATAATTATGTGCTTGAATGCTAGTTAGAACGGCAGGATGGTCATTAAGGGCCTAGGAATGAGTTGAGGGGCTAGCGTAAAGTACATGAGCGGTAATCCCTCCTTGGGGACTTAATTGCCTATTATGATAGTAAAGTATGAATACGTGATATGTGATTATTATCAGTATTATTGCCTGCAACTGCTTTAGGTTTTAGGGAGTAGAGGAATTCTCACTGAGCGTGTGGTTGCTCATCCCATTACTTTTTCCTCCTTTTCCCCAGGCTTTTGTTATGACAGGTGGAAGGCAAGTTACTTACGCGCGCTGGAGTCTACTCCTACTTGAAAAAGAGTCACGTGTGCCATATAGAAGTAGATTCATGTGTTTAACGATGTGATGTAACGTTTTCCTAGTTTGTAATTGTTGTAAACTAAGTTTTCTAGCTCATATAATGCATATTGTTATGAGTCGCTCTGTATAGCCGTGTGAGCCAACCATCTGACTAGTTAGATGTCTTTATTCGAAATTAGCTGTGTTTTGGGATGTAAACCCTAGTGCTCCAGTTGTGTAGACCGTTGAGTTGTACCTTTTACTTTTCCTGTGTTAAAGAATTATTCTATTTGGTGTACTCCGAGCGGGTGGCTCGTTGAGTTATGAACTTCGGCGTGTGGCCGTTGAGCCTCTTTTAAATGTTATGCACTTCTGTTGACTTGTAGGGGATTATCGTAAGGCTTTTAGCCCAGAAACGGTCAGTTTTTAGGGGAAACTTTGTCCGTTTCGTCCCATGAATTAAATAAGACATAAGGAAACGTAACGCTCCTGATCCTAGGGGTTGGGGATGTTACAATATTTATATATATATAGAGAGAGAGACACACACATATATATTTACATATATGTATACATACATATATAAACACACACACACACACACACACACACACACACACACACACATATATATATATATGTATGTCTGTATGTATACATATATGTAAATATATGTGTGTGTGTCTATATATATATATATATATATATATATAGACACACACACACATATATATTTACATATATGTGTGTGTGTATGCACACACACACACACACACACACACATACATATACATACATACATATATATATATATATATATATATATTATATATATATATATATATATATATATATATGTACATATACATATACATATATACGCATATATATACATATACATACATACATACATACATACATATATACATATACATATATACCATATATATATATACATATATATATATATATACACACACACACATATACATACATATACATATATATAATATATATATATATATATATATATATATATATATATATATATATATATATATGTATGTATATATATATATATATAAATACCCTGCTCCTCCTCGGAACCCTCTTTAGGGCAGCCATGGCGAGGGGAGGAAAACGGGAACGACCATGATCTCAGTGGCCTGCCAGCGCTGATTTAGATGCCCAGGAAGCAGATACATCGGTGGACATGCTGGGGGAGGCTAACGCCTCCAGCCCCCCAATTATTGAACCTGCATCCTCAAGCTTGGTCCTTAATACCGCGAAGCAGCCAAACTTGACGAGTTCGTTGACTTCACTGGTTGAGCCCCTTGAGGGCACTAAACTGAAATATATACCTTTAGCTACCATCAATGGCACTAAATGTGCCAAATTGGACAAAGAGGATGTGGACTCGGAAGTTGAATATTGGCAGAACGTTGTCCTTTGCTCTGTATTAGGTACCAATTCGCCGTTTGAAGTAATCAAGGGCTTCCTTAATCGAATATGGTCAGACTTTGCGATTTACAAGATTCTTCATGTGCGTAAGGGAGTCTTCTTAGTGAGGTTTGAAAACCTGCAAGACAAACAGCAAGTTGAGAAGCGAGGCATATACTACTTTGACAATAAGCCATTCTTGGTTAAGGCCTGGAACCCAAAAATGGACCTTCATACGGAGACCATAAAATCGCTCCCTCTCTGGGTTTGATTGCCAGATCTGGGTATCAAATATTGGAGGATCGAGAGTTTGAGCAAAATCACTAGCCTTTTAGGAATCCTCTTAAAACTGACCGATACACAGAGGAGAGGACATGGATTGAATATGCAAGGGTGCTAGTGGAGATGTCCATTGATGGGCCCTTTCCTGGGTATGTGGATTTCTTTAATGAACATAATATGCTCATTAGGTAGCCAGTCAGCTATGAATGGATACCCCACAAATGCTCCCACTGTGGAATGTGAGATTTCCTCTTGTAGGAAAAAGGGCAATGTAAAGAAAGAATGGCGAGTAGTCCCCCAACCATAAGAGACATTCTCTGACCTTCAGGAAGTCACCAAAGACAATGACTCAGAGACTGCCTTCACCCTAGTTATAAGGAAATCAAAGGCCAACAGAGCCCCAGAGCCACAGCAAGGCACTCCAATACCCCAAGCTCAGAACCCTTTCTAAATTTTAGAAGGACAAAAAGCAATGAGTGATAGCCATATGGTGCAGCAAGAATCCCAAGGGCCTCCCTCTCATGGCCAGCATTCTTTGTTGGACCATTAGGGGCCTGAATTGGCCCAACAAGCAAGAAGATGTCAAGCTCTTCTTGCACCAAAACAAAGTAGGGATGATTGGTTTGCTAGAAACTAAGATTAAAAAGAAGAATGTGGACAAAGCTGCTGCTAGAATTTTTCCCATCATAACTTTGACCTCAACCCCAAAGGTCGCATTTGGATTGCATGGGATCCATCTGTGTATGTGGTTGATGTACTTCAAGTCAGTGACCAGCTAATCCACTGCAAAGTCTTACAAACACACACCATGAAGGCCTTTTTTATCACTTTCATCTATGGCTTTAACCGGGAACAACAAAGACAACCTCTGTGGACTGAACTACATTCCATTGCCTACTCTATGACAGATGCATGGTGCTTAATAGGGGATTTAACACCATTGTCCACAAGGAAGACCAGGTAGGGGGAGATGCTATTACAGCTAATGATATGAAGGAAATGCAAAATCTACTAGACCATTGTGAGCTTGCTGAAATGAGGTGTTCTGGCAGCTACTACTCATGGTCAAATAAGACCATTTGGAGTAGGATAGACAGGGCCCTTCACAACCAATTCTGGCATATCACTTTTGATTTCACTCAAGTCATGTACATGGCCAATGGCTTGTCAGACCATACCCCCTTATGTTTGCAATTCGCTGATACACCAAAAATTCGGCCAACTTTAAATATTGTGAAATGTAGGGTAAACATTCGGATTTCTCAGAAATTATCTCCTCTGCCTTACCAGCTTTAGCTAGTACCTCAGCTCTATCCCTCGCAGGCAGCTACCTCTCCACTCTTAGGCCCAAGCTGAGCAAACTCCATAGAGACAACTACAAGGACCTAAGGCAGCAAGTGGAATCAGCCAGGTAGAGGCTAAACACAGTGCAACAAGCCCTATACAACTCTCCAAGTGACACTACTCTGGTTCAGCAAGAAAAAACTTTAAAAGATCAGTATATAGACATTTTGTCCTCTAGCATCTCTCTGATAAAACAGCAGTGCAAATTTGATTGGATAGTCCAACGTGATGAGAGCACTAAACTCTTCTTTGCCAAAGCTAAGCAGAGGAAGCTAGTCTCCTACACCTACTCTCTCATGGACGAGGAGGGACACCTAGTTGAAGGCTTTGATCAAGTGGGGAGGATTGTTAAGCAGTTCTATCAGAAGTTACTGGGCCCTCAAACAGTCAGAAGATCTCCCATAGAGAATGGCACAATTCTCATGGGACTTGTGCTTACACAAGAACAACAAGTTAGTCTTTGTCAGCCTTTCTCTGATCAAGACATCAAGGAGGCCATTTTTTCAATCCCTAACCTCAAATCTGTTGAACCTGATGGATATAGCAGCAGTTTTTTCAAACAAGCATGGACCACAATAAGCCCCATGATCTCAGCTGCAGTAAAGGACTTCTTCAGAACAGGCCATATGCCAAACTCCTTCTGTGCCACTAAGTTGTGGTATTGCCAAAAGTAAACCAACCCACTTCAGCCTCTGACTTTAGGCCCATTTCCTGCTGTAATGTTTTATACAAGTGTGTGTCCAAGCTACTGTGTAAGAGGCTTAAAGAGGTGCTTCCATCCATAATACATCCATCCCAAGCAGCCTTCATAAACGGTAAGGAGATACTATATAATGTCTTGATCAGTCACGACCTTACTAGAAGATACCAAAGGCAGTATATCTCCACTAGGTGCATTCTCAAAGTGGACCTCCAAAAAACCATTGATACAGTCCATTGGGAATTCTTGACTGACCTGCTCCATGCACTTAAGTTCCCTGCTATCTTCATTAAATGGATCACTGCATGTGTAACATCAGTATACTTCACTATTCATATGAATGGGCATGATCATGGCTCATTCCAAGGGGGGAGGGGATTAAGACAAGGAGACCCTTTATCTCCTCTATTATTTCTGCTATCTATGGAATACCTCTCAAGAGCATTACAAAGAATGTGCTTTAGCCCAAATTTCCAATTCCATCCCAGTTGCAAAAAGCTCAAAGTCACCCACCTGATGTTTGCTGATGACCCAATCCTCTTCTGTAAGGCTGATCCCCACTCCCTGCACATGCTTATGCCCATCCTTTCCCATTTCCATAACACAGCTGGCCTTAAGGCCAACCTATAAAAATCTCAGATGGTATTAGGTGGGGTATCTGATGCACTGAAGACACAATGTCTACAAGTCATTGGGCTGCATGAGAATACTTTTCCCTTATAATATCTTGGAGTACCTATCTCAGCTAGCAGACTGTCTAAGGCGAAATGCAACACACTGGTTAAAAAGATTAAGGCTAAGGTTCACATCTGGGCCACTAGAAATTTATCCTTTATAGGGAGGGCCATGCTAATAAACAGTGTCATCTTTGGGATGTTCAATTATTGGGCCTCGATATTCCTCCTTCCTCAAGCAGTGGTGGAAAGCATCACAAAGCTGTGCAGAAACTACCTTTGGGGGGGCTCTGAGGAATTTAAAAGGATCCCCCACATCTCATGGAACTCCACTTGCATGCCAAAAACCAAAGGGGGGATTGGGCTGAAAAACCTCTATGCTTGGAACAAGGCTATCATAGCCAAACTAGTGTGGGCTGTAGAAACAAAAAAGATGTCTTATGGGTTAAATGGGTACATGGCAAGTATCTTAAGCAGCAAGACTGGTGGAGCTATACCCCAGCTCAGGACAACAGCTGGTACTGGAAGAAGATCTGCACAATCAAAGAGCTATGCAAACAAGGATGTACCTAGGGCACTTGGGCTTGGCAAGGGGGTGATAATTACAAGGTTTCCAAGGGATACAAATGGCAACTGGAAGCAAATAACAGAGTGTCCTGGAGCAAACTGCTGTGGACCAGAACATCCATCCCAAGGCGCATCTTCATATCATGGGTCTTCATCCAACAGAGGCTCCCCACCAGGACAAGGCTAAGCAAGTTTAGCCCCCAAACTGACACCTCCTACCCCATCTACCATTTAGATGCAGAAGATGAGCTTCACCTATTATTCACCTGTCAATATATAGCACAAATCTGGGAGGGGCTAAGGGCGTGGTGGCCAATCCCGATCTTCCCCACAGAATTACAGGGCATCATCAGAATTCTTCTCAAGTAAAGAACATCCAAACCACATAGGCACATCTCTTATGCAATCTTCTCAGCAGCTATCTATTATATATGGAGCTCCAGGAATCAGGTCATCTTCAAGCAACAGCAGCTTCTACCTCCCTTCAGGATAATATCCATCATTAAAGAACAAGTTAGATTTAGGATTCGTTTTCTCAACAGAATAAGTCATAAATTTCAGTCATATATTGATACTCTCCTATTATAACTGTGTAAGACTGAGACTGCTGCAATAACCAACAGTGCTCCCCCTTGTGTACATATTGGTCTATGGTAATGGAAATTCTCCCTTTCTTATCAAAATACATATACATATATATATATATATATATATATATATATATATATATATATATATATATATATATATATATATATATTTATGTGTGTGTATATGTGTGTGTGTGTGTGGTGTTGTGTGTGTGTGTGTGTGTTATGTATATATGTATGTATATATATATATATATATGTATATATATATATATATATATATATATATATATATATATACACATACATATATGTGTATGTATAAATGTATATATAAGTATGTATGAATGTATATATGTATATAGGTACGTGAGTATGTAGGTATCTACATACACAGACACAGTTACATGCCAATTTTCAAGACAATTTAGAAGTAACAAATAATTTTTCTATAAAGGTTATAGAGAGTTGACATTAATAATAATGTAATGTTATTCTTAACATATCCATTTTATTATTTAAAAATTTAAATCTGATGCAATGCTGGGGTACATACTCAAGAAAACATGTATGCGTGAAACTTCTTTTTTAAAAAATGCCTCAATGAAAAAAAAATAGTAGTGATAATGTTTTCACTACTTACCCGAATTCTTTGATTAGACTAAAATTCTCATTACTTCTTTATATCAACTTATTGATGTCGACCCAACGATTATTTAACGATATTTTTAAAGTACCATTTATTTATTCAAAAATTTAATCCCGAGGCAATGCACGGGTCTTAGCTAGTTGATTATTGTGGATAAGTTTATCATGTGCAAGGAAAGCTTTGTCCTTGTTGAACGGCGGTAACGCCTAATCATTTGGGTTATTATTTCTAATTGGGAAAACTAATGAAAGAAATGCAAATAGTAATTTATGTACATTTGGGGTGTTACACCGTTTGTCTGAAGCCCTTAGAGTTTGGTGATGTTAACTTATAGACTTCTATCGCCATCAAACTTCATAATCTTTTTATTGTTCCATTGAAATTGTAAATTTTCTAATTGCAATAGCTAGGGTTGTTAAGAGGTCTTTGGTTCTTTTTTTCCCCCCTTCTTTTTGGGGTTTGGGATTGGATTTTCTTTGGTAAAGAACTAGATGTGGATGTTAAGAACCAAATTCTAGGATTTATGGTTCATCAATTTATAAGAGACATAGTAGCCATTCTAGAGTTCAAAACAATGAGATTCCTTTTGATTAGGATCTGGTTGGTCCTCCTATCCATGATTTTCCTAAGATGGGGTTCAAAACAATGGATCATGTATGATGGGGACCATCATGATCAAACTCCAAATGCACAACCAGCAACTCCACACACCCCCTCAAGCCCCAAAGAAGTCAAGAACATCCATGCCTTGGCCAAGGAAGTCATAGAGCATTCGGACGGAACATGGGCAGATTCAACCGGAAATTGGCCCGGTTTTGTGCATCTTTTGGGACTTGAAGGTGAGGGGATGAACGACTGCCTTGCCCCCTCTCTTTAAGTTTAAGATGTTAGGAATCCAATAAAATAAGTTGCAAAGGATTCGGAGGTCGTTTGGTTAGTCAATCAGCAAGATCTTTCCAAGTGCGCAGGCTGGGCGCCAAAACAGCAGCATCCGAATTAAGGAGGAATTTGGACCACCAACTTAAGTCCACTCGTTCTGAAATTTTGCAGCATGAAAGGGGACTTAAATATTTATCAAGTCAAGGGTTCAAATCCCATCCAAAGCACCCCCTTGTGTTGGTTTTACCAGCCAAAAGGACAAGCAAAACACCCCTTTAACCGGTTTCTTCCTAGCCGGTACAAGTGGGTTGATTTCTTGGGTTTTGCTTCATCCACTTGCTGAATTGATTACTTTTGCTGCATTTTAGACCATTATAAGCTTGACACATCACTTAGGAGGCATCATGGCCCCTAAAGAAGTAGATTAAGCTAGTAGTGATGTGTTTAGCTAGATGAGTGATGGGTGTAATGTGTTTCCCTCTCCCAAATGTACTTGGCCTTGTTTTTGCTGCATGGAAAGGGGGGGAACTCGGCCATAAGCTGATAAAAACCAGCTTGAGCCTCATTTTGGAACCAACTTGAATGAAATGCAATTGTGAGTTCTCAAACTCTCTCCACAAAATTCCTAGTGTTGTATCTTGAGCTTAGCAACTCAAGTGGGTCTCTAGGTCTCTTTCTCTCAACTAGAAGGTGATTAAATTCTGTAACTAGTTGATATAAAGAGATTGCCCAAGTGTTCTCCAAGGGTGGCTCCTAGGATTATCCCTTGAAAGGCCACTTGATTATCCCAAACTCTTGATTTTCCTATCCGTTGTGGTTTTCCTTCTCCTTGTGTCAAGCAATCCACTTTGAAGTAAGTTGTGAGTGGTTCTTCTCCCTTACAACCTTCCATCAAATTGGTATCAGAGCTTAGGCTACCATCTTGGCCAAGCTTCCATCACCCAAACACACTCCCAAACACAAGAACCACAAAAACAGCCCAAACACATCCTCCACAAAATCTCAGCCGTGCCCAACCAGAAAGTTGGCACGGGCACACCGTGCCACCTGAGCACGACCGTGCCACAATTCCAGCCCAGCACTTCTTCGCCAGTAGCTCAGCACTGTCAGGCCGTGCCTGCTAGCACGATCGTGCCTACCTCTCCCCGTCCCAAAACACTCTTTCTCTATTCCAAAGCCAAAATGTCTTCTAGCCTCACACCCGAGCAAGTGGCCGAGCAAGCCCTGAGGGAGAAAGCCGAGGTAGAAGCTCAACTAAAGTATCTCCAAAAGCAACTAGGACAACTTATGGAAGAGAAGAGGAGAGGTTTATGGAGTTCAAAGAGTCCAAGCAAGCATCAAGACTCGGATGACTCCGAGGGAAGCAACCCCATTAGTGACTCAAGTGAAGGGGAGCTTGCACCAAGGTCCCAACGACATCAAAGGTCCAGGGGACGAAGCTTTGGAGACTTTAAAGTCGACATTCCAGAGTTCGAAGGACAACTAGACCCGGACATCTTCCTTGATTGGCTTCAAACGGTGGAAAGAGTATTTGAATACAAGGACATCCCGGAAAGCAAAAAGGTAAAGCTAGTAGCCTTGAAACTCCGTAAATATGCTTCCATATGGTGGTCTAATGTTGTGTCCAAGAGGGTGAGAAAGGGGAAAAGTAAGATAAAGACTTGGGAGCAAATGAAATCCAAACTTAAGGCCAAGTTGTTACCCCCACACTATCTTCAAGACAATTTCCTTAAACTTCACCACCTCCGACAAGGTTCAAAGAGTGTAGAGGAGTACACTAGGGACTTTGAATAACTTCTTCTAAAGTGTGATTTGAGGGAAGATGATTCCCAAACTTTGATTCGTTACTTGAGTGGGCTTGATGAACAAATTGCTCATGTAGTGGAGTTACACCCCTACACCTCCCTTGATGAGTTGAGTGCTTTAGCTCACAAGGTAGAAAAATAAAAGAAGCTCAAAGGCAAGAACCCCATCTCTAAGCCTACCCCACGGCCCTATGGCTTTCAAAAGCCCCCATTCACTCCTCAAAAACCTTCTCCACCCCCAAACCCGAAACCCCCTCAAACAGCCCCCCCACAAACTCCGTCCAAGCCACCACCAAAACCCCCTAGCAAGGTTCGTTGCTTTCGTTGTCAAGGTCTTGGACATTACGCTTCCGAATGTCCAAACAAAAGAATGGTATCTCTAGCCGAATATCAAGAGTCCTTAGAGGAGCTAGAGGTTGAGGAAGAGGAAAATGGAGGAGAAAAGGAGGTGTACATGGCCGAAATGTTGGAAGAGGTAGAAGAGGGCCCGGATGAAGGGGAACTACTAGTGATTAGAAGGGCTCTAAGTGGGATTGCTTCTCAAGACAACATGGAGCAAAGGGAGAGCATCTTTCATACAAGGTACACCGTGAGTGGCAAGGTATGTTCTCTCATCATCGATGGGGGAAGTTGTGCTAATGTGACCTCAAAAACCATGGTGGACAAGCTCAAGATTCCGGTCACACCTCACCTAAATCCTTACACAATTCAGTGGCTCAACCAAGGTAAGGGTTTGCAAATTACTACTCGATGTTTGCTTACTTTTTCCATTGGAAAGTCATATAAAGATGAGATATGGTGTGACATAGTGCCCATGGATGCTTGTCATGTTCTTTTGGGCCGGCCATGGCTCTTTGATAGAAGGGTGATGCATGATGGTCGAAAGAATACCTACACTTTCACCAAAGACAACAAGAAAATCACCCTCACTCCCCTCAAGCCTAGCCCACAAAAGAACCCTCAAGACAATCCCAAGTTGGATGTCTTTCTCACCACCTTACTCCACTCTCAACTCCATGAGTTCGAAGACTTTAAAGAGTGGATCCTCTTAGGCCAAGAACCGGCCAAGGTAAAGGAATCTTCCCATCCTTTACTTACCTCACTCCTACAAGCCTTTGCCCACGTCTTCCCACAAGAAATACCTCATGGCCTACCCCCCAAAAGATCCATCCAACATAAAATCGACCTCTTCCCGGGTGCCACCCTCCCAAATAGACCGGCCTACCGCATGAACCCTCAAGAGACACAAGAGGTTCAAAGACAAGTGGATGAGCTCCTAGCCAAGGTCTTGATCCGTGAGAGCTTGAGTCCATGTGCCGTTCCGGCTCTACTTGTGCCCAAGAAAGATGGGAGCATGAGAATGTGTGTTGATAGTAGAGCTATCAACAAGATCACCATCAAATACCGGTACCCTATCCCAAGGTTGGAGGATTTGCTAGATGAGCTTCATGGGGCCATTATATTCTCAAAGATTGATCTAAGAAGTGGCTATTATCAAATACGGATCTTTGAGGGGGATGAATGGAAGACGGCTTTTAAAACCAAGAGTGGCCTATATGAGTGGCTTGTCATGCCCTTTGGTTTGACTAATGCACCAAGCATATTTATGAGGCTAATGAACCAAGTTCTCAAACCATTCATTGGGAGATATGTCGTTGTGTATTTCGACGACATTTTGGTGTATAGCCGTGGAGTAGAAGAGCACTCCAAGCACTTGCATGATGTTTTAAGTGTCTTGGCACAAGAGCAACTTTATGGCAACCTAGAGAAGTGCCACTTCTTCACTCCTCAAGTGAAGTTCTTGGGGTATGTGGTGTCGGCCGAAGGCATTCAAGTGGATGAAGAGAAGATCAAGGCCATCCGTGAGTGGCCTACCCCCATGTCAATCCAACAAGTCCGGAGTTTCCATGGTTTGGCTTCCTTTTATAGGAGGTTTGTGAGCAATTTTAGCTCAATCATGGCACCCATGACCGAGATCCTTAAGGCCAAGCACTTCGAGTGGAATGAGAAGGCCCAACATGCCTTTGAAGAAATCAAGGAGAGGCTCACTAGTGCACCCATCCTTGCACTACCTAGCTTTTCCAAAGTTTTTGAGGTAGAATGTGATGTGTCCGGTGTTGGCATCGGGGCCGTGTTGTCACAAGAGAAGAGGCCCATTGCTTATTTTAGTGAGAAGCTCAATGACGCCAAAAGGAAGTATTCTACACATGACAAGGAGTTCTATGCCTTAGTGAGGGCATTGGAACATTGGCGGCATTACTTGGTTGGAGGCGAGTTCATCCTCCATACGGATCATCAAGCCTTGAAGTTTATCCAAGGACAACATAAGCTCAATCCACGGCATGCCAAGTGGGTAGAGTTCTTACAATCCTTTCACTTTGTGATCCACCACAAATCCGGCCAAATGAACAAAGGGGCCGATGCATTGTCAAGGAGATATCTCTTGCTCCTGCTCTTGAATCCAAGGTACTTGGATTTGAGTGCATCAAGGATATGTATACCCAAGATGAAGATTTCAAGACCATTCTTGAAAAGTGTTCTAGCCATGCCCACGGTCCTTTCCACCTAGAGGACGGATTCCTCTTCAAGGGAAACCGACTTTGCATTCCTAAATGTGGGTTTAGAGAGCTTTTGATTTAAGAACTCCATGGGGGAGCTCTAGCCGGTCATTTTGGAGTTGAGAAGACATGCTCTATGCTCAAGGAGCATTACTTTTGGCCCAAAATGTCAAGAGATGTGGAGCACTTCATCAAAAGATGTTCTACTTGCCAACTTGCTAAGGATCACATACGGCCTCAAGGTCTTTACACCCCCTTGCCGGTTCCGCAAGGGCCTTGGGAAGATATTAGCTTGGACTTCATCACGGGGTTACCAAGGACTCAAAGGCACAAAGACTCTATCATGGTAGTGGTTGATAGATTCTCCAAGATGGCCCACTTCGTGCATGTCACACCACCTTTGATGCTTCACAAGTGGCCAATCTTTACTTCAAAGAGATTGTGCGGTTGCATGGAATACCAAGGAGTATGGTGTCCGATCGTGACACTAAGTTCTTGAGTCATTTTTGGCTCACATTATGGAGAAGCTTGGTACTCATCTCAAATTCAGCACCTCATGCCATCCCCAAACGGACGGCCAAACCGAGGTAACAAACCGCACTTTGGGCACATTACTTCGGGTCTTGGTGAAGAAGAACATTAAAAGTTGGGATGAACTACTTTGCCATGCGGAGTTTGCATTCAACCGAGCCCCAAGCAAGGCCACGGGCCTCTCACCCTTCCAAGTTGTGTATGGCAACAACCCACGGCCATTGATCTTGTTCCTATTCCTAACCCCACTAAATTTAGTTGGGAAGCCGAGAAGAGAGCAAAGGAGGTCCAAGAGCTTCATGCTAAGGTGAGAGAAAGGATTGAAAAGTTCAATGAGCAAGCTAAGTCCTATGCCAACATGAAGAGGAGAGAAGCTCATTTTCAGCCCGGGGACCTAGTGTGGGTCCATTTGAGGAAAGAAAGGTTCCCAAGCAAGCGGAAATCCAAGTTATTACCAAGATCGGATGGGCCATTTGAAGTCCTTGAGAAAATTGGTCCAGATGCATACAAGATAGACCTCCCCGGAGACTATGGGGTGTCCACCACTTTCAATGTGGCTGATTTAAGCCCATACTATGATGAAGAAGAAGAGTTGCCGAGTTTGAGGTCAAACTCCATTCAAGCTGGGGGGAATGATGGGGACCATCATGATCAAACTCCAAATGCACAACCAGCAACTCCACACACCCCCTCAAGCCCAAAGGAAGTCAAGAACATCCATGCCTTGGTCAAGGAAGTCATAGAGCATTCGGACGGAACATGGGCAGATTCAACCGGAAATTGGCCCGGTTTTGTGCATCTTTTGGGACTTGAAGGTGAGGGGATGAACGACTGCCTTGCCCCCTCGCTTTAAGTTTAAGATGTTAGGAATCCAATAAAACAAGTTGCAAAGGATTCGTAGGTCGTTTGGTTAGTCAATCAGCAAGATCTTTCCAAGTGCGCAGGCTGGGTGCCAAAACAGCAGCATCCGAATTAAGGAGGAATTTGGACCACCAACTTAAGTCCACTCGTTCTGAAATTTTGCAGCATGAAAGGGGACTTAAATATTTATCAAGTCAAGGGTTCAAATCCCATCCAAAGCACCCCCTTGTGTTGGTTTTACCCAGCCAAAAGGACAAGCAAAACACCCCTTTAACCGGTTTCTTCCTAGCCGGTACAAGTGGGTTGATTTCTTAGGTTTTGCTTCATCCACTTGCTGAATTGATTACTTTTGTTGCATTTTAGGACCATTATAAGCTTGACACATCACTTAGGAGGCATCATGGCCCCTAAAGAAGTAGATTAAGCTAGTAGTGATGTGTTAAGCTAGATGAGTGATGGATGTAATGTGTTTCCCTCTAGATGAGTGATGGATGTAATGTGTTTCCCTCTCCCAAATGTACTTCGCCTTGTTTTTGCTGCATGGAAAGGGTGGGGAACTCGGCCATAAGCTGATAAAAACCAGCTTGAGCCTCATTTTGGAACCAACTTTGAATGAAATGCAATTGTGAGTTCTCAAACTCTCTCCACAAAATTCCTAGTGTTGTATCTTGAGCTTGGCAACTCAAGTGGGTCTCTAGGTCTCTTTCTCTCAACTAGAAGGTGATTAAATTCTGTAACTAGTTGATATAAAGAGATTGCCCAAGTGTTCTCCAAGGGTGGCTCCTAGGATTATCCCTTGAAAGGCCACTTGATTATCCCAAACTCTTGATTTTCCTATCCGTTGTGGTTTTCCTTCAACTTGTGTCAAGCAATCCACTTTGAAGTAAGTTGTGAGTGGTTCTTCTCCCTTACAACCCTCCATCAATGTATCACTTACCCCAACAATGAGGGCTTCAACATTTGCTCAATACTTGTGTGTGCGTGTATGTGCTGAAAAGAAGATGGGGTTAAGTGTCTATTGTATTAAAATTAGACCTATCAGTTCGGGCAGCGGGTTAAATACGGATCGGGTGTACTCGTGTTCAGGTAAAATACAGGTCATGTGCATTTCAAGCTCCGGGTAAAATACGGACTGGTGTATTTCGATTTTATGGGTTTCGGGTCAACCTAACGGGTTTGGAGCGCCTTTTTATTAAGTTGTTTCTCTTTTTCTCAAAATCAAAATATTGGCATATTTATTATTTAAAATTGTCTGTATTTAATAAACAGACATTCTAATTGTAATTTTTTTATAAGAACATAAAAAATATTCAAATTTTTCAACATTATATATGAACGCCATGCACCAGTGGACAATAAGTCACATTTGAGTGGGTTAATCCGTATATTAAAATATTAATAATAGGTCGGGCAATTCATGGGCCGACCCACCTAAAGCATGATGACTGGTTGGAGCGGTTTGACCTGTTAACAATCCATTTAATGATTTGATATTTTGTTAAGTAACTTAATATTACCAAATCATGTATGCTTTATTAATTGGCTGATCCTAATACGAACACAAGTTGGTCCATTGTTCAACATTGATATCAAGTTCGACACAAATTAGATGAAAGCCAAATAAAAGAATATTATAGACGTACAAGATATTATAATTATTTGTTAATTATACCATCAAAATTTTATATTATTGCAGAGTAATATTATTTAAAATGCGATGAGACGTATTCATTTCACTAAGAATATAATAGTATGACTTGAACATTTTTAATACTTTCTATATTGATTTTCTTAAGACTAGAAATTGCATGCTCATTTTCTAAATTGTTCCATTTATAAGTTGTATATGAGGTTATTTTATGAGAATGAATTTGGAAAAGAGTGAGTACCATCGTCTAATTTACGAAGGGATATGATAGTATATGTTTCTCTAAACGATTCACTATAACGAAAAACTATTATTGTTAAGAGGGCAAAATTAAAGAAAAATAAAAAATAAGGATATAATATTCAGATTGAGCAGGGGGGTCTAGGTTGGGTCGGGTTTGACCCAAAATGTTGTGGGCTTTTCAGATTCGGTTTATTTCAGGTTTGGGTCGAGAAAATTGTGTTCAAAATCCAAAACTTTCGAGCGGGTTTGAATCGGGTTTTTGGGTCACGTTAGTTTTTGTCAGGTCTAATTGAAACATATCTTATAATGTTATTATTGTTTTTATTTTGAAACATTGTGAAAGTTAGAATTAAAAAAATCTACAAAATATATAATAACAATACCTAACTTTACGAAGGGGAGGCATGATGAATCCATTCAAGCCATTAATTAAGAAAATACATTGATTTAATTGGAGAAACAGGATAGTGGGGAAAGCATTGATGGGAAGTATAGCAGTTGGACCTGTGATACATGTTTTGGGCAAATGGGAAAGCTATAATTTTGAAACATCATTCATACCTCAAAACATCATATGACTAAAATTTAAACAACATTTCCAAAAGGGTTCATATTGACAATAAGTTACTTCGTCGTAATATGATCAAAGCCAAGGTAGGAAGTAAATTGAATAGTCTCAACATAATTTCTCTTTGTTTTCACAATCTTCTCAATTGCCTTCCTAAAATAAACCTTCCAAACAACATGTGGAAAGCCATTTCAATGAAAACTATAATTTTACTTAAAATTGTCAGCTTCAGAATTTATGTGTTGTGGATTTATTATAAATTACAAAAATTTGCGTAAAACTATAAGAAAGCCACTATAAAGTTCCAATCTTCTTTGCCCTTAACTGTAAATCCACATAAATGAAGATAATGTTGGAAAAAAGCTCAAAAAAATGAAATACAATCTATTTTACACCATCGATATTATCTCAATCTGATTTATGCTAATTTCCCAAAATCTAATGCATGAAAAATAATGTAATCTCTTATGTTCACCAGTTTCCTCATGTCCATTGTCTTCTTAATTTATCTACTAAACTCATCACCCTTCCCCAATAAAATAAAATAAAATAATAAATACTAAACTCATCTACAATCACAAGCTTTTTTTTTTAGGATGAGTTTCTAATTAATTAATTTAGTTTTCTAAATTAACTTCTTTGATCAGGCCTGATCATTACATTCATGAATTAAATTTCGAATTGGTTTGTATAACCATTCTTTAAGTTTGAAGAAAGGGGAAGAACTACTTCATTTAAATCTTTACTAAGCATATTCATTTTCAATTGTTGATATGTGAATCTCTCCATTTCAAATTTACTTACGCCTTTATTTAGCACCCCAGGGCCCCAAACAAAAATTAGGCAAGTTGGTCATAGATGATGCTTTAAAGTGGATTGCAATGAAGCTTTTTGAAAGTCATGACTCTAATTAACCAAATTAGAGAGAGTTTATTAAAGAGGGTTGATATCTTTCTTTCTGGGTCTAATTTTCAAGTTTGCATGCCAATTGTAATCTGAGTTGGGCAATGGTCAGTGAGTACTATTCTATTTGGAAAAGGGAAAAGTATTTCATCATCTGGATTAATTTCATATCTTTTCCTATTGTTCCTATCCTATTTGTGTTTAATGAAAGAACAATTAATTATAGCCGAGGTAGTGGTTCCTTTTTGGACTAAGTTGCAGTACTAGGGTGAGAATGTTTACAGCTGGAGCCCCATTGTTTGAAGCCCTTTGACTTTGATAACATTGAGGTATGAACTTCTATTAATTTTTTGGCCTAATTTTCATATAATTTGGTTGCTGGGTACATAGTATAATTATATTATTATTTTATTTGATATTTAATGTCTTCTGAATATTGCTCAATGATTTTGACTTGTAAATGGATACTATGTGTTCAATGTAATCTCTAAATGAATTCGTTTGTTTTCTATTATCTTTTCTTTGGTTATGTGATACATATTTTGATCAAATACCTAAAATTCAATCATAGTAATCAATTAATAGATAACAGTGTCTTACACTAAGCAAAGAGAATGAATGTGGACCACATAAGGTGCATGACCCTTTTGTCTTTTTCTTTATGCCTTAATGGCGGATAGCTAAATGATGGAGAGTTAATTAATATTTTGTGGAAATGGATAACTATGACATGTGTTGTCATTCGTAAATAATAAAGCAGAGGCTTAGAGCTTCATGGTCTTCCAAACACTTAACAAAGCTAATTGTCATGAGAGTTAGACCATAAGAATGATAACATAGATAAGCATCACCATTTATCAATGATAAAGTAGAGGATTTGAGCTTTTGTGTCTTTCAAAGACTTAACAATATAGCTAATTTGGAGCAGAATCGACTGTCTGTAGTAACCTAAAAGGGCGAAGGATATGGAAAGTTAGAATTGATGAAGTCATAAAATTTTAGCTCATTGTGTTTACGCAGGATGGAATAGTTAATATCCAATGTTTTGGCACTGCCTCATATGACAAAGGACATACATTCATTCTCAAAGCTTCCCAACTTAGTTATCAAAAATAAAGATGATCAAATTTGTTATCGTCTTTGTTTCCAACGCAATAAATAGGATCTAAACTGAATTCTAGTAGGATAGAAGTTACTACTAATGTAGATAGATGTAGATCTAACCTGTTACTATTTTTTGCTATATATACTACTAGGTTTTCATGTGTGGTCAACTCATTTTTCATATCAGCTAGTTGATAGTTTCTGGTGCATATAGAACTGATTTATTAGGTGTACTTGCTTTCGAATAAATTCTGCACATTGAGCTGCTTTTGAATATGTAGAAATCAAGTTGTGAGAACAAAACTATTAGTGATGTAAATATGTGCACATGTAGCCAATTGTGTTCTTGGACATGTGGTTGGCTCTTAGATGAAGTTTTTCAATTCCTTTGATGTAGAATTTCTATATAATATATAAAGTTTTGATGTAAAATATGTACATTTGTTATGTTTTCTTTTTCGTTCTTTTTACCTGAGTAGTGAACTTATGTTGCAGTTCAAGAAATCCATTTTTGTATAGAATGATAAGCATTAGACAAGTAATGCAATTTCAAAAGCTCAGCAAAGATGTATTCAGTTATTGTATACCATAGGAAAGCATTATAATTATCAACTGTGCCTTGCACGAGCATTGCCCCTAGTTTTTAGGAGAATTCAAATTCTTTGCTAAGTAATCTACCACCCTCTTTACCAAGCAGTTGGTGACTATTGACTAATGATGGGACAACCTCCTAGTGGTCATCGTTACTAGCATCTCTGAGCTCCTACGAAACCTTCCAAATCATGCCTTAAGTATTTCGATTCATTATTTATGACGAATCATGCATTGTTTTTCTTATAAAAATCACTAAATTTGTTCTTGAATTAATTAAAAGTGTAGATTAGGGCATTTGTGAATGAAAAAATAGGGAAGGTGAGCAAAAATCGATGGCAAGGTCCCAACCATTTTATGGATTCACTTTCGAACCCGATGACCTAATCAACCAGTGAGACAGATACTGTTGCTGCAAAAAATGTGGAAAAATAGGTTGGATGATTTTGATTGGGATAATGGTCGGCTCCTCCTCTATTCGGTGGTTTCGTCGACTTGATTCACCCTTTCTAGTATGCCTGGCCATTGAGCATGCAATGGTCTCGGGCTAGTAGTTTAGGGAGATGGCAGGTTAAACTTTAGCATTTTGCTTTTGTATCTAATCTTAGCCCTTCAATTTTGATCTAGGGATCTATATTTGACCCTATCATCTCTCACCCTATTCGTCTTCTCTTATTCAATGCAATATCTAAAGTATATTATAACATATTCTATCTAATTCAGATAGATGAGCTATAGCCAAAGAAAAGCCTAAGAACAACATTGATCAAAACAAAAATAGCCACTAAGATTTAGTAGTTTGGGCCTAAAAATAAGCTCAACAAAGCCTAAATCCATCAAAACCTTCAAAATAATCTCTACTTGCATGACTTTTTAAAGCGGTAAAGATATAGTCAAGATCTATTAAATCTAGAAAGACTCGATAAAGATCTTTGAGTTTGAATAAAACTAAAAATAATCTATATCTAAAAAGATATGGAATTCTAATTAAATCCCTCTAAGAGAACCATTCTAAACTTTATATAAATAAGGCATAGCCATAATCATAGGTAGGTCAATTAGACTTTGACAAGCTACATTGTGCTTGTTATTCTCCTAAAATTCTCCTCAGTGTCGGAGGCACTTAAAGAGGAGAAACCCCCCCTTTAAGAGTTGTTTTATACGCAATCCTTGGACAATATCACAAGTTCCTCAAGGATCTCAAAGAAGCTTGGAAACTCTATACTATGCTGAAACATTTGCTGTCATCTGTGGGGACCTAGAGTCGAGCAAGATAATGCCCAAGGATGGTGATAAGGGAAAAGCCATTATCATCCTTAAGAATCATGATCCTAAGAATCATGATCCTAATGCAGGAACCTTTAGGAAAGTTTATCATAGAGATGCCTCAAACCAAGAGGACACAACTCCTCTAGAGGACACATATCTTTCAGGTGCACCCATGTCCTGGAGCAAATAGGCAGCGATCCAAAGATGATGGAAGAGTGTACCAAATTAAAAGCTGATGAAGCAATGTTTTCCAAATGAAAAAATTAGATGAATTATTGGCTTGTCAAAGGAAGACAAGGAAAGTTGCCTCTAAGAGGGTGTCAGTCAAAGACATGATATGGACAACCAAAACTTAAAAGGAGTTTTTTCCTGATGATTCAGAGAAAAAGATCTTGTGAATAGATCTACTAAATACTATAGGAATAAAGATGAAGAATTGAGAGAGACCTTGAATGACAAAGAGGTTGAGTAGGAGAAATTTATAGAAGAGGCCGGATTAAGATAGGTTTCACTAGGAGGTATAGCCTTAGCTTCTAGGTGTCCTCTACAAAGAGGCTTGATCAAGATTTGGGAGGCTGAACTTCTAGAAGATTAAGATACCAAAGATAGGTAATTTAATAGGATCAATGACCTTCAAGAACATGTTGATGCTTATTTATCACTCAAATCTATCTGCAATCATCTCTCTTAGAGGCTATAATTTCTATATAATTTTTGTCTACTCTAAAGGTAGTAACATAAGCTTGGTTGAACAGGTTACCCCAAGAACAATCAAATCTTTTTTTATCTTCCCATTAGCTTTTAGTAGCCACTTCATTAGAAGCAGAAGGACACCAAAATCAGTTATCGAAATTATGAAGTTGGCTTGGAAAGACTAGAGGACCTTGGCCAAATATAAGGAAAGAGTCACTTATCAGAAGCTCTTTGTAGAGTACTTAAAGCCAAATATAGCCTTAGCTTCTTTTGCTAATAGGGTTAGGCATAAGGGCCTGTGTAAAAAGTATATTATGGAACAACCGACCATTCTAGAAGAGGGTCTAATGATGATAAAAAGGTACATATAATCAAATGCAATCATAAGAGGGACCAAAACTCCTAATGAGGTATCTAAGAGGGATGAGAAAACATAGGTCAAAGGCAATCATTAAAAAAACAAAGAAATAGCCTTGAAGATATAATCTCTCTTTAATACCTTAAGGAGTAAGATCCTGATAGAGATTAGGGTTCATGTACACATGGATGATCTCAAGAATCTGAAGTAGAGGCCCAAGAATGAGGATAGGTTGAGTGCGTTTCATAAAGAATATGCGCATGACATAGAATACTGCTAGGATCTAGATAATACATCGTATGGACTAGCTAATAAAGGAAAGTGAATAAGTACCTCAAGGTTAGGCCTTGAAAAAGGAAAGACATCTAAATCAAAATAGTAGAGAAGAAGACGACTCTCAAGTTATATCCCTCAGAGGCACTATATAGGTCATCCTGAGGGGATGAACCCTAACCGAGCTATCAAATAGGGTCTTGATGAGTCATTTGAGAATTATAGGTTAAGTAACCTCAGGAGCAAACTAAGTATCTATGAACTCTCTTCCCAAGGTGGTATTAAAGGTGCTAGACCTATATCTCAACCCAAGGATAATTTAATGGTTATTAAGTTTACAGTAACCAACTATGAGATTGGTAGGTTCTATTATTGCTTTATCAAGCTTCGCTTATAAGAGAAAGATATGTTCCTAGCCCTGTTCCTTCCCATGGGTTTTATAGGCCACAACATATACCCTAATGGAACTATCAAACTACCTATCAAGGTACAGACCTAGAAAGGAAAGACCTTCTGGGTAATTGTAGATTATATTATTATAGATGTGCCTTTTGCTTATAATATAATTGTGGGAAGATGACGTCTAAACTGTCTGAGAGTAACACATTGTAACTATGATCGAAAGATGCAATGCCTGGTAGATAATGGCTTTGAAGGAAAGACATTGGGACATCAGAAGAATGCATGAAAGAGGCCTCAGAGGCCAACAAAACAAGCATACAAGCAGCAAGAGATCAATATGATTTTAATGTTTGAACTTAACAATAGGGATGGTAAGAACCCCAGGGTAAAGTCTAAGGGGCCAATTGTAGGAGGTACCCCTAGCCCATGATTTGTCCAGGATAGTGCAAAATGGTGCAAACATGGAGCCAGCTTTCCCTAGAACATTTATATTCTTGGTAAAGCAGTATGCAGATGTGTTTGCTTGTACAATACCAAAAGTACTAGGAATAGATCCTAAGATCATGGTTTGCTAACTATAATCCTAATACAAAGCCTTGAAGTAGAAAATGAGACATTTTATCCCTAATAAAAATTAGGTAGTGTCAAAAGAAGTGCAGAGGTTGTTTGATGAAGGATTTATTAAGGGATACTATTATCCTAACTGGTTACGTAGTGTGGTGAAGAAGCCTAATAGTTCATAGAGGATGTGTGTAGATTACATAGACCTAAAGAAGGCTTGTCTTAAATATTGTTTCCTACTTCCCAAGATTAATTAATTGGTAGATTTATCTTGCAGTTATGGTTATGTCCCATTCATGGATGCCCACTCTGGTTTTCACCAAATACCCATGTAGGAATAAGATCATGAACTACAACCTTCATCACATACCAACAGGTTGCACCATTATAAGGTCATGCCATTTGGGCTAAAGAATGCCAGTGCTACATACCCAATGTTGGTTAATAAGCTCTTCAATGAAAAATTGGCATACACATGGAATATATATTGATTATATGATTATCAAGGTAAAGACTTTAGGTCCACACTTTATAGATCTAGAAGAGACTCTCAATACTCTAAGAAGGTTAGACATAAAGTTGAATCCTAAAAGATGCACTTTTAGATGTTAGAAACTAACCAGCCGCATAGTTACCCTAGGAAGATTTGTTTCTAACTCTAACAAAAGTGTTGACTATCCATCAAGTTACTAAGGTGAATCAAAGACTTTAGATGGACTGAAGAAGAAGAGCAAGATTTTACATAATGAAAGCAATCTAAGATACCTTCGCCATTTAACGCTAGCCCTAGGAATATTTTTCCATGTGTTTGTTAGTAGCTAAGTGGTTATAAGTGTAGTCTTAGCGACAGAAGAAGACACAAAGTAGATCCCTTTCTATGTTGTTAGTTAACTCCTGATAGGTACAGAACTCGATTATTCATAGAGAAACTAGTTTTGGCCTTGATCACAGCGATAAGAAAGTTGCGACACTACTTTGGAACACTTCCAATTAAGATTAACAGATCAGACACTGAAGAAAATGATGCAGAAGTATGACCACCCAAGGAGGATGTCACTATGGGCAGTTGAGCTAGCAAAGTTTGACATAAAGTACAGACTTAGGATGGTAATCAAAGCAGAAGCCCTATCAGACTTCTTGGCAGGGGTATGTTCAAGGACAAATGCTTGGAGTTAGAACTACATTGGCAGGTAGTCTATATAGATCTATCCTCATTACAAAATGGGTCAGCAGTTAGAATAATCCTAATCTCTCTAGAAGGGGTGAATTATGAGTGTGCCCTGAGGTTTACATTCCAGCTACTAATCATGGCAGGGTTGTATATATGTAAGACCCCAGAGGAAAAGAATTTCAACATTTCAATGACTCATAATTGATCGTCAATCATATTAGAGGGGAGTTTGACATTAGAGGAAACCAGATGGTTAAATGCCCAGCCAAGGTTTAAAGAATTCATCAAAAACTTCCTGTAATTTGAGATAACCCACATAGTAAGATTGAATAGTCACCAAGTATGATTGGATAACCACTAGGAAAATACATTAAGTAAGCTAGCAACTTTAGCAAAAACTAACTTGGCAAGATTAGTTTTCTGGGAAGCAATGAGATATAGAAGTACAAACCCAAAGGAGGTATGGTGTGATAGTTATGGATGACTCTTCGATGACCCTAATCATAGATTATCTAAAGAGTAGAAAGCTTCCATATCAACCCACAAAAAAAAAAAAAAAAGCTGGAAAGCTGAGAAGAAAGGTAGCATGGTATAGCCTATTTCAAGGGGCTATATAAAAGTGGATTTATGAAACCCTTATTGAAGTGTGCGACCAAGGAAAGAATAGATTATATCTTAGAAGAAATCTATGAAGGAGATTGTAGATTACATGAAAGGAGTGGAGTGCTAGCAAGAAAAGTGCTAAGAGTAGGATTCTATTGGCCTACATTGCTCAATTAATGCATTAGACTAGGTCAAAAAAGTGAAAAGTGCCAATTCTACTCACAGAATCACATATATTAGCCACTAATCTCTTCGTAATTATAGAGCTTATCCCCTTTGCTAGGTAGAGAATGGACATCCTAGACCCCTTTTATCAAGCCATAGGGCAAAGAAAGTACATGCTTATGGCAATAGAGTGCCTGACAAAGTGAGTAGAGCTAAGCCAATAGCAATTGTCACAAAATGGAAAAACTTTCTATAGAAAGATGCGATCATAAGATATGGACGTCTTAGATCTATCATCGTGGATAATGGAAGGTAATTCATATGCAAAAAGATGAAGAAATACTGTGAAGGCTTAGGAATCTCCCTTAATAACACTCTAATTACAAGATCTCAGGCTAATGGATAGGCAAAAGTTGTTAATACGCTGATAATCCAAAACCTGAGGAAGAAAATTAAAGATGCCAAAGAAACTAGGGTAGATGAGTTATATGGGATTCTATAGTCTTTGAGGACAACTGTAAAGACCTCCACTGGTCACATATCCTTCATGTTTACATACGATAAAAAGCTCTAATACCTATAGAAGTTATTGAAACTAATATAAGGGTAAAAGAGTTTGAGCTGCACAAAATGAAAGGGCACAGGCTGAAGCCTTGGATTTACTACCAGAAATAAGGGAAAAAGTTTTAATGAGAATGAAGTTGTATAAATGTAGAATCATCAAGTTATACAATAGATAGTTGAACCATCCGCTCTTAAAGCTTAGGAAACTAGCCCTAAGAAGTACAAAAGCAGTTGGAAAACACATAGGGAAGTTGGAACCAAACTGGGAAGGACCATACAGTGTCAACAAGGAAGTACATCGAGGTACCTACAAACTTCTCACACCAGGGAGCAAAGAGGTTCCAAATACTTAGCATGTGGATAATCTCATACTCACTAGCATGCATAGATTTCCACTCCAAGGTGTCTCTGTTTCTATGTGAACACTATTTAAGTTCTGTAACTAGTATTAGAAGTTTGCATCTCCCTAGGATTGATATCTTAAGTTCCAGTAAAATCAAACAAAGCAGCATTTGCATTCCCTTATCTTTAATATTGTATTATGAATCATTTAATGTGAGTGTAAATAAGTTACCTGCATGAAAAAATAGGAAAAACTTTTAAGATAGCCACCGAATTCAATTGAGATAAATTAAGACTTATGAAGAGCGAAATTCCTCAAACCAAGTCAAGAAATGTAACTATGGACTTAGTAGTAGAAAACTCATGGGGTTGAACAAGACTTGAAAGAAATCAAAAATTCTGCCAAAAAAGATAACCCATACTTCAATTCATAAACCTTTATTAAATGAATACAACTCACAATACAAATTTCTAATGTAAAATGACAAGACTAGTTAATCAATCCTTCTTCTATGATAAGATGGGAAAGATGATTAAGTTTTGGTTCAAAGCTTAGGAGATTACCTAACTGAAAAACTTCTTTCAAGAGAGTGAAGATGTTAAATGCTGAAGTGAGTGAAACGAAACTAGGCATAGGGATTGAATGTGAAATTTATACTCAAAGTTCACGTGGAATTCCCCAAGTTTAAGACTCATCTCTTATCAAAAAGAGAATATAGTGTAGATTTACAAACCCATTATAAAAATAGATTAGTAAGAGGAAGAAAGCCTAAAAATTTTTGTGTAGAATTGTGACATGCTTCGCTTTGAGATGAAAAATCCTTATGTCCTTTATTTATAGAGGAAGACCTTAATAGGTTGCTATTTTTGTAACTTAAGATTGGGGAAAAGGGAAAAAGCCTGAACCAATATGACAAAAGAACAACATAAGAGACACATATTGGAGCAAAAATAAGGATTCATCATTAATTACTTAAATTCCATTATAAAAAATTGCTATGATTTATAATATAAAGAGAGTAAAAATTAAAGCACATAGGAATACGAAGAAGAAAAGAAAGAGAAGAAAAACAAGAAGATCAAGACCTCTAGTAGGCAAAGAACCCCTGGTATTCAGACTCCTTTGAGGCCTTGAGGACTTAATTTAGCAAGGCATGCTTGTGTCAGGACCCGCTACTATGAAGGAAGATCTCCTTAGTTTGGTGCTAGCTCTAGTTGAAGTAGCTACCATTCTCTTTATCTTCCAATCGTTCCCTGTGAAGCCGAGTTGAGATTCTCTCCGTCATCCTTCTCTCTTCTGCTTATTCTCTTTTCCTCTCCTCCACCTCTAACTGAAGTCTTTTGATTCTCTTTTCAACCTTTTCCAATTTCTTAGGAATAGAGGAGGACGTGGTGGAGTTGGATAAAGAGTGAACGTCTTCATTCTAGGAGAGAGCCTATAGAGAGGCTCATTTGGGGGAAAAGGTGGAGTCATCATC
>JAKOGI010003246.1:30000-60882 GCA_029747015.1 Carnegiea gigantea | reverse complement strand
TATATATATATATATATATATATATATGGATATATATATAGGGGTTCATGATTGTACATGGTTTAATTTCATTTTTAAATCAAGTGTGTTATTTGGATTGAATTAGATGAAATTTGGATGTTGGATGTGTCATTGGCTTAAAAGAATGATGTTGCATGAGTTTTATCAAATTTAGTGGATTATGGAAAACTTCAAGAGTGACCAAAAGAGGTTATTTGGTTTATTTGTGCAAGTAAGTGAGTTATGGGAGCATTTTGAGTGATTATGTGAAGGAAAATGTTGAAAAATGTGTAAAGTTAATCATCGTGTAAATTTTGAGTGTTTGACTAGAATGAGGTAATTACATGAAGAAAACAAAGTTTAATGATTTTTTAAGAGGTATTTAGCCTGATTTGTGAGAGAAAGAAGGAAACCATGAATTTTGGGCGCATAATTAGAAGTTTCTAAGTAATTAAGGGTGTTACAAAGAAAATACAAAGTTTAGTGAGTTCAATGAGTTTGATTGTGCTTAGAAGCTTACTTGAGTTGGAAAACCGAGTTAATGGGAATGGGAATGAAATTTGAGAAGTGAGGAGAGTGATAATTCAAGAGCAGTGGTTATCGGGCTAGGTTAGGGTTGTTTAAGCTATCTCGAACCTAATTATATATCCTCTTGACCTTAAACCTTTTATTATCTATCTCAGAAATGTCAAGAAACCCCCTATTCCATTTACATCCATCAAAGCCTTTTCATTATAGTCTCAATTATTTACTTTGGTCTATTTTACAGTAAACAATTTTACCTCAAGTTAAATTGCCTTAATTTGTTTAGTTTGAAACTATTTTTAGTGTAACCTACCTTATATTGGTTCATTGACGTTTCAAGTGACATTTAGTTAATGAATTTCTATTAAAGTTACCAGTTATGAGAGTGAGTGCTATTTACTAACTACTTATATCTATAATGACATTTCTAGAGTAGAATTAGGGTCTACTCTATCGTTTTTCCTCTTTTCTGCATAAATATGATCCCGTGAGATTGCATTTAAACATTTCAGGTGTGTCTATTGCCTGTGTCTTTACAAATCAGATTGTATTTATCAAAGTTACAATGTCTTGGTAAGTTTATCAATGAATTATTTTACTTTGTGATTTATCACCTAATTAGTGACTCTGTCAGTTATCATTTATAGGGTACTCGCCCTCCAATTACCCACGTGATCTTAGGCCAGGTTTCCCGATTGGCTTGGCAGGTATATACCTGTCCATAGATTGTATCAGTTATCAGGGGTTCACTATCAGATAATAACTAGCAATGCAATTTTTCTTTCATGCCATTCACTGTTTTAAATCAAAATGAATTACAAAGTGGGCCCAACCAATTCTTCAATAATCATTTAACAATACAGGAATCCATATACTGAGCTTTGGCTCATATTTCAAAATATTTACTATGTTTTGTTTTAGGCATGTGCTCAGTGCACCGCATATCTGCTGGCAAATTTGCTGAAGATGATAAGTGGGCAAGGGAACATGGTCAGATTAGTAATGATGTATCACACGGATATTTTTGGAGATGTATTTGGCAACTTTTAGTGGATGGAAATGTAACCTTAATGGCAAACTATCTCACTATAATGTACAACCCTTATGTTGGCTACCAGTTGTTCGTGTGTGATTGTGGATGATTTTGAATGTATATGGGTTTGATTTATGCTCAACTATATCAACTTTAGTGTATTTGCTTATAATCTTATCCTTTTAGGATGGCGGTAACACCCCAATTATTGGGTTTGTCAATTATAATTAAGGAATATCAGAATAGTGATTACAAACAGTGAAATATGCTCATTTTGGGTGTTACAAGAAGTCACCATTGATGGGATAACAATACCAAAGGTCAAGAAGTGTAAATATCTAGGCTCAATAATTCTACAAAAAGGGTATATTCATAAAGACATTAACCATTGCATAAAAGTGGGTTGACAAAAGTGAAAGGATGCTTCAGGTGTGTTATTTGATAAGAGGATGCATGTAGGACTAAAAGGCAAAGTTTATCGCATGGTAGTTAGACCTGCTATGTTACATGGGTCAGAATGTTGGCCTACAAATGAGATATAAATTCAAAAGTTGATGGTAGTAGAGATGAGGATGATTAAATTGATGTGTGGTTATATGAGGATGGATATAATTAGGAATGAAGTAATTAGATATACAGTTAAAGTGGCTCCCATCAAGAAGAAGATAAGAGAAACTAGACTCAGATGATTTGGTCACATGAAGAGAATGAGTGTGGATGCTCTAATGAAGTAATGTAAAAGGATTAACACCCCCTGAAGGTAGAAGAGGTAAGGGACGACCAAAGAAAAGCTTGGACAAAGTGATTAGAGAGGACTTGAAAGTTGTAAGGTTGATGGAGGACATGGCGCAGGATAGGAGACAATGGCGGGATATGATTAACATCTTAGATCATAAAGAGATGGCTTCATAGATATCATTTGGTTGCAATAGGGTAGGTTAGTTGTGGTGTGTTTTCGAATTTTTTTCGTATGTGTTTGTATGTAGGTAGTACATACATCTCAGAAGAGATATTATTTGCCTACCTCTATTTGTTAAGATACAGTGCTTTCCCTACTATGTTGTACTTATGTTTTACATAGTTGCTGTCACCTGCTTTATTAGTATTTCTTAGTTCATCCCTGCTGCTCATCCTTAGTTTTTTTCAATAAAATGTTTTCATAAAATTCTTTTACTATAAAATATTTTCACAAAATCCTTTTACTATAAAATATTTTCATAAAATCTTTGTTTATGGGTCTCTTCGAGTCAACCTCTCTACAGGCATAGATGTCTGTAGAGGTGAAGTTGCCTATAGCTAGATCTCTCCAGACCTCACGAAAAGCGGGACCCACTCTAGGGGGTGGTGGTGTTGTGAATAACTTATACTCTTGTTTAATCCTCCCTTGCCCCATTTCTTTCCATTTGTCTCCACCTCCAAAATTATTCATCAATTCTATTCAATCCAAGAAAATTTTGAGGCTCAATTGGAAGAAAGCGGTCAAGAGGCCAAAAATTGAGTTGTAGAGAGGGAGAGGAGAGGAAAAAACCTCGGGTTTAGGGAGTGAGTGAGTAAGTGAGTGAGTGAGTGAGTGAGTGAGAGAGAGAGAGAGAGAGAGAGAGAGAGAGAGAGAGAGAGAGAGAGTGAGAATGAGAGAGGATTCTTTTTCTTTTTTACATTCTTTGTTACTTTTACTTTTAATGTCATTATCATTATGATTATTATTATTAAAGAAAAAAAGTATAAGTTACCTGCTATTTTACGTCAACCAATCATCTAGTATTGCTTTAAAAAAGTATTGATAACTTAGTTCTACTAAGGAAAAAAATAATAACTCAGTACTAGTTTTAAAAAAATAAATATTTAAGTACTACTTTAGACTATGAACTCCAAATCAAAGCATAAAAAAACCCTTAATAAGACAAAAATAACATCCAAATAGATCCAGCCTGCGCTATTTACAAAGTTCAAAAAAATATTTTCTTTAGAAGCTGCAACAAGGAAACGACAAAGCGTGGGGGTGCCATTGACTTGAGAAGAATTGTTTGGTGATGATGAGGGAGTCGACGAGGCTAGCCACCTCAGCGGTGGGAGAGCTTGCCAGTGGCCATACATGCTCCATGGCGCTGTGTCGGTGTGAAGTCCAACAGTTTTGTGTTCCCTGACTAAGTGCATTGCAAGGTCCGAAGAATCACTCATTTATTTATATCTTTTTGCATTAGCCTTCAATTTTGCTTATCTTTGAAGGGTGTGTGACAGCTGCTATAATGGGTGAGAACCCCAATTGCTATTGCTATTGCTATATTTGGCTTTATCATATATGTTGTTCAATGGATAAATCATTGAAGCGCTATTAGACATCTGCACATTGTTGTTTCCATAAGTTATTATGCATGAATAAATTGTACTGATCAACAATACTTTCCATGAATTGAGGGGGGGCATAGTGAACCAAGTTTGCTTTTGCTCATGTGTAAGCCTGTGTTTTAGTGAATTAAAAGTGAATTTCCTTCTCAAGAACTCCAACTTATGATTTAAAGTTGCTTATGAACAGTATTTCTAATTATTTTTATTGGATACATTTTGCAGAAATGGACCTAACAAATTATAAAATCGAAGAATGCCAAACAAGTAGCTAGTGTTTACCATGCTAGGAAGCTAGTAACGTGCTTTCTTCTTATTTTCAAAATAATGTTCCCCAGGAAGAAATTACTTTCCTTATTCCATAATGCTTTACTGAACATAGGTTGTCTAAGTGATCGTTCTTATTTGTCTGAGTAACACTGACAAAAAGGGGGGAAAAAAATACCATTAGAACTAGTGGTGTCCTTTGATACTCTTCAATGCTTATGGAATTCTTGTTTTAACTCCAACTGAATTTTTGTGGTCTATGACTTTTCACTATTATCTTTAGTATAACTTTAGTATAGTAGTTTATATAAGCAGCATAGTTAAGCTTGCAGCAAGCAATTTACTCGGCTCCCAAACAAATTTTTCGGTATGAACTAAAAGAGGGGTAAATTACAAGGTAGTGATAAAAAGTTCCTGTTGCCTTACATTCTACAAGTGTGGAAGTTTTTTCCTTTATTCGGTTAAACTAAACAAGTGTGACACTTGCTTGTGGCAGAGGTCACATAAAATAATTCACAAATTCTTGTATGAGACGTTCTAACGAAAATTTATTGTGAGATCGCATACGTGGCAAGGCATTTCCTTTTTAAATTTATGTGATGGTTAATAAGTCTGTAAGACGTCTCACAATATAAGTTATCGTAAAATGGTCACATATGAGCCTTACTGAAAATAATTTCAAGCTCAATATGGAAAGGCATAATATTGAGAAATTTTTGGAACATTCACTATGTGGAGGTAATGAAAACTAAGGAATTGGAGCATGTATCAGGTAGCCATTTATGGTCAGATGTGCTAGTTGGACAGGTGCCACTTATGAATGAGGAGGTGGCAATTATCGACAATTTAGAAGACAAGAAAGGAAAGTTTGCAAAATTTAAGAAGAAAGTTAAGGTGATGCATGTTGATAACCAAGCTAGTGTCATATCCTTTATCGCAAGAGGCTCAAGAGGCCTAAAAGGTAGGTAAGGCACCAGGGCTAAGGGTTATTAGAAATGAGATTGAGAGAATTAAGTATAATCTAAGAAGCATTAAAAAAGAGGGGGCTTCATTGTGTAATTAAGTTGGCACTCCCCTCCATTGGTGGTGATTGTTGGTGGTAGTTTGCAAACTGAATTATTTCATAGGTGGAATATTCTTCTTGCGCGGTGCCTAAATTTTTCGTGGACTGATTGTCTAGTTTAGTTAGGTGGCATTCGTTTTTGTTTTGATGATCTAAAATTGGGTGGTCTTATTTCATTTCTTTTGTGCTAAAGGTTGTATTAAATGGTGTCTTTGTTGCCATATGCTTGCCCATTAATGCATCGCTTTCTCTATAGCTGCTTTGAAGCTTATTAATGATCCAAAAAATAAAATAAAAAACAACTAAGAGGGATACTTGTCCCAAGACTCCCATGAGGGAAGAATTTCCATATCTAAGCCCCTCATAACTGGAAACAACAAGATGTGGACATTGTATAGATATCATATGTTGGTATGGCATGATGGAGCATTGGCCATGTCTTTGTGTTTAGCTTTACATTGGAAAAAAAATGAGAAAAAATGGAGTCTTCATCCTGAAATTCAAAATTGATAGAGGAGCTGCCTTTTGTTTTTAACAATTTGCTTGTAGTATCTATTTTGACACTTTTTTTATTATAGAATTCAAATCACTTCCGGCATTTCTAGGTTTATTTTGGTATGAACAGTGTGCTACTTGATTCTTGAAGTTGTTCTTGGCCCAAAACTTATAAACTAAGCTACTATGCACTTAGTGACATTGGAAAAGGTTATTACATCGTAGGCCATTTCTTTTTTCTGTGACCGTTGAAGCTTGAAAATGTTTTTGCCCTAAACATTATAAATTAAGCCATTGTGCACTTAGCCTCAATTTTCTTTAAAAAAAATTGCACTCACAGATTATAGTCCATTGGCATCATGTTTTAGGCTTTTCCTTTGTCCTATCATCATCTCTCCATTCACCTCACCTAGATGATTTTGTCATTGACATTAAAGCCCTAGATCTACATTTTTGGAATGTATGAATTTTTTTCTCTAGTTAGACCGCCTTGTGATGGAAGCAAATTGATTCTTTGGGTGGCTGACACAACCAAGATGACCCATACAACAATGTCAAAGCACAGAGAAATATTTGTATATGCTCAAAATAGGGGAAGAAGCATTGATAATTATAGGCCCTAGGAGCTACCGATCAATTTTATTTCTTATGTCACATATTTGAGCAGCTGTACTGAAAAGGATTTCCATTGCTTGTCTAAACATGTGATAGCACTATGTCTGCCTATATGAATTGCTATTTGATCATGAATAGATATGTCAAATGTGCTAATAAACTTGTAGTCTTAAAGTGCATTAAGGGGTCTTAGAATTTAGCAATAGAAATATCCTTCCATCCTTGCTTGGTTTCCTATATTTTTGTATTAATGGTTTAGTAATCCTTGAACATTGTGTTAACATTAAGGTTTTAGTCTTTCTTTATCTTTTTTAAGTTATATAGCATAACGGGAAATGCTAAAGTCTTTTAAGCCTCTTGTTTATAGCAACATATCTCAACTCCCATCTAGGAGAATAGCGTGGATGTCAACTTCGTGGAGGAAATGGGCACATCCTCTAGAGTCCTTTCCTGGTCTCTACTTTATCGAACAAGATTTCTAAATAACAAAAGTACTAGAAAAAAATGACAAAAGATTGTGCTAGTCTGTAGGCAACTATGTCCTATTCAAAAAATTAGTTAGGGACAAACATTCCCTAATGTAGCAAAATCCACCATCAATATGACTGAATTGTAGATCTGACATTTGCTAGAGTAATTAGAGAATAAAGAACTTAATCTTGAAATTGGTCTCACTGCTTGCAAGAGTGCTTGCAGGGGGTAAAGCTGCCAGTATCTCCCCAGATCTCGAGAAAGAAGGACCCACATTAAAAGTTGTTATTGTATATGAAGTTTAGGTGTAACCATCAAGGTCTTTAAGCGACGTCATGGTTATACTATGGCTGGCGTGATGCTCTTGCTTTGGGTATGCTTCAATTTTTGGAATTAAGAGATGTCCACTTAGGTTCCTACAGTTGTAGGATTGAGAAAATTCTCATTTTGCCTCTTTTCATCTTTCCCACTTGTATAGTTGTGCTAAAGTTTCAAAGCATTCATAAGGTTGTATGAAAGAGGGTAGGGTACCTGCAATCTTGTTTCTGGCATAAGGCTGAGTACTATCCTAATTAAAAAAAACTACAAATCAATCAACAAGTTATCCAGTATGGATCTCACAAATCTGGGTTCCGGTACTTCATATGCCAAAGCCTTGCTCCTGATAAATGGGGAAGGTTGTTTCAGGGACAGCACAAAAACTGATTCTGTTTGTTTTTCCCTTAAAGAGTCCATCAACAAATTTGAAAATGAAATAAAATGAAATGAATCCTAAGTGGGGATGTAAACAAGTCATAAATTTTATTGTTATAACATGCATAACCTTGGGATGCAGTGGCAAGAACCTAGAAGTCAGCCTTTCTTCCGAAAGGTTTTGAACTTGAGTGAACTGAATTTTATCACATTTTAGTTGAGCCAACACAAAAGTTGCCTTGATGACCATCTTTGAATATAGGGCATCCACAATATCAACCGTGACAACTGTTCTAGCAGTGGCTAATTAAGTCCTGGCTTAGCAGGGTTTAGAGGATATGCAGATTTAGCTTGTCTTACCCCTACAAGTAGATAGACTGATTCCATGAGACCCAAAATCAATCGTTCCTAGTATCAAACAATGTTTGGTGAATCTTTGTAAAATCCACACTGGGACAGCCACAATCTATTATCTAATTGCTATATTATCATGCCTTAGAGCTACTGCACTTGTAACCAAAAACATGATTGAAACCATAGCTTGGGTCATTGAATCATAATTAGATAAAGCTAAATAGCATGAATTCAAAATGTGGCCAATCTGCAATGAAACGGCCACATCGGAAAGGGTTTTAAGTCGACCAAACTATGTTTTTGCTGTAATATGGTGCGCGATTTCAGCGTTTGAGTGATTTTTCCATATCGCAACCAAAATCGTAATCACAACCGAAACCGCATTTTGAATCCTTGCTAAATAGAGAGAAAACCATAGGGAATTAAAAGAAGCACTGCCATGCATGGTCAGTCCTTGGAATCATAGATTATGAGATACATCCGCCAAGGACCATGTCTCATCTGATTGGGCAAAAATAAGGATAAAATTTATTGATTTTGTCATACATTTGAGCAGCATTGTGCAAAAGAATTCCAAATTGATGGCCTACATGATGTGTTGATGACTTCTGCTTATGTGAAGTAGATGTGTCAGGTTATACTAATAGATCCTGTGGTTGTGATATAAGACTGCTTACTAAACTTGGAGTTCTGGGATCAACTCTTGAAATATCTCTCTTTATTTGATTATATCCTCATTAATATCTGGGTAAATATATCTTTGAATAATATGTTTCATTATGGTATCAGTTTGTTTCCATCATTCCCATCATATAACATGGATGGAAGCATCAAACTGTTTAGGTCATTCATTGGCATGATTGAATTGTGGTGGTATCGTAGTCTGCCCTATGAACAAGGATGTAATAATTTGAGCTTGTTATACTGATGCCTCGTTGACATCTGATTAGGCACAGAGTTTGTAGATGACGTCACCAAGAAAGTAAAATAGAGAAAAATGGCAATTGTACGTGGATGATTTGTAAAAGAAGAAGGCTGTCACTATGGCTCTTTGATTTGTGCTCTGCAAGCTGGAAAGGGAACACACCAAAATTGGTCATATGGACTCAAAAAAGTTGATGCGTCAATTACATAACTGGTTTTAACTAAGCTGTAGGAACCATAACTTAGCTGTGATTAACGACATACTACTGTTAGGAATTCTATATTATCATTTCACAAGTGATTAGTGTAACGCCCACAAATTGCTAATTACTTGATTCATAGATAACTACAATAAAAGACTTAAATGATGGAAGGCACTATCAATTTCTTGATAAGGACAAAGCTCACTGAAACCATTTAATGTTGCAACTCATGTTCACAATTACAATATCTATTAAACTGAAACACTCCAAGACCAAAGTCCATAATAGTTTAATTTCAATACAATTAACTTAATCATATCATATGCTAACTCACACTCCACACTATGCAAGTATATTAAATATAGACCCAACTTGACCCTGAGGTCGATCCCAACATTCATGCTATGCTGAATCCATTGTGAGCATCCGATGACTTCCGAAAGGGCTTGCTAAATGGAGAAACATGTGATACTTCATCACCTAAAATGAAAAACATGAAAACAATTTGAAAATATGAGCTAAAACTCAGTACATACATTCTTGTCTTGTAGAATGAGCGTAGAAACATTGTTAATGGGTACCCGCCTTTGCAATTCATTTAGTTCGCAATAATGGTGAAAATGAAAGTAATATGAAACTGAATTGCTCATTATTATCTGAATGTGAACCCTTGTAATGATATGATCTATAGATAGGTGTACACCTGCCAATCCGATCAAGAGTTGGCATGAAGCCGTGCAGGTAAATAATGGGCTGACGCCCTATAGATGATAACTGACGGGGTAACAACTTAAATGGCAAATCACTGTATAAACTTATTCATTGATAAACTCATTAAGAGTTGTAACTTGATAAACGTGTTCTGTCTTCTGAAGACACAGGCGATGGACGTACCTTGAGTCTTTAAACAAATGTCATCTGACTTGATAAATACGTTTTGACTTGACAACACTTATGTATAATGAGAAAGAATAACTAGGCCTCGACTCTGTTTCATAAATGTCATTGTAGGTATGTGTAGTCATTAAATAATCCTTACTCACATAATTGAGTAAGTAAAAGTATGTGTAATAGAAATTAAGTAATTAAATAGTTTACATATCTTGGTTATTTCAATATAACTTCAAAACTGAATTAATAAAAGTAATTAAATTCGGTATAACGTAAATGAAAGTAAAATAGATTACAGTGAGATAAATGAGATTACAAAAGAAAAGGCCTTGATGGTGACAAATGAGGGAGTGGTTGTGGCCTTTTCTGAAATAAGTTGCTGATATGGATTTAAGGCTCGCTTATGTATAGCTTGGTTCAAGATAGCAGCGAGTATACTAGATTGACTTGATAAATACTTTTGATACATTCTGAATTGAGTAAGTAATAAAGGTTTGAGGCCAAGAGAGATATATCTTGTTCAAAATAGCATAAATTACAATAACTTGGTCTGATAAATATGGTTTCTAAGTTAAAAATTCTCCCTACTTCTCATATTTCATTCATAAATCCATTATATATAGAATTCCACCCCAAATAAGTCATTGAACCCAATTGAAGCCATTAACATCACTAAACTTGGTATTTTCTTTGTAAAATTCATAATTGATTCAAAGCTCATAAACAAACTCCCAAATTATATACTTATCTTCTTCTTTCTCATTAATCAAGCTAAAAGCTCTATGAAAGTCCATGAATATTCATTTCCCCCTTAAATAACCTTGCTTAGTTCAAAATACACAACATGAGTGTATGATCAATCTCACTCAATCTTTATTATTGCTCTTCACACAATTACTCCAAATGCTTCCAGAAATCACCAAATTCAAAATACTCAACTAAAATTCATGAAATCTTATAGAAAATTCAAAAATAATATGAAAAATCTACAGTAAATTTTTCGAAATTTTCCTCCAAGTATATGCTGCACAGAAATTGCAATAAAAAGCCTAATTTACACCAAAGCTAGCCAATTTGCTTCAAAAGTTCGTAACTTTCGCCCTTGACCTCAAATGGAGACCCAAAAGCCTAATATGGAAAGATTAAGAAGTCTCAAAAAATTTTCATTTAGAAAACCAAGCATGATTCCCACCATAGAGTTCCCAAAATAGGGGTAGAATATAAGTATACCAGTTTTGGTCTAACCTGCACAGTACTCGTAAAACGACTATAACTTTGTCCACAGAACTCGGATTAAGGCGATTTAAAAGGCATTTGATAGCTAACTCATGATCTATCTGCTCACCAAGAATCATAATTTTTAACTGAGCCGATCATTACCAGGTTATTGGCAAAATGTCCCCTTATTTCTGTTAATTCACAGCCACACTGTTTTTGCTTTCTCCTCTTTTTTTCACATAAATTCTCACTTGAAATCATTCTAACTTACCACAAACATCATCATAATCATCTATAAGACTAAAGATTATAAAATTATATACAAAACAATACAAATCCATCACTTAAAACTTAAGCTTGCATGATCATGAACAACCTTAACCCTTGCATGCTTTTAAGCTTAACTAACAATTAAAATATTAAAATAATTCTTGTTTATATCAAGATAATATGATCCATAATTAAATCCAACAGAAAACCAAGAATCAAAATCAAAATCAACAAGATAGGTGATAGAATTACTCACTTTGAGCTTGAATATATGAAGATGGAGGTGGTGTTTGGTGGTGATAGGAGTTGGGGATGGTGGCTGGTGGTGTTGGGGGTAGGGGCTAGTGGCCGGAGGTGGCTGGGAGTGGCGGCAGCAGGCTGAAATAGTAGTAGGAGGGGCTATTGGTGGCGCTGCCATATAGGTTTAGAGGAGAGAGGAAGAAGAAGACTAAGGTTTCTACGTGAATGAAAATGATTTTGAGTTTATCTTGAATACATGGCTAATATTTAAGCATGAAAACTGACTTCATGCTAATTAAAATTAGGCACAAAAAATGGTGACTAACTTAATTTAATAACATCAAAATTTTCGGGCCACAATGTGAGCCCAAAATGAATCGGGTCGCAATATGGGCCCAAATGGATTTGTCCAAACTTAATGGATTTAGGTCCAAATTTTTGCAGGGTTAAAAATTAAATTTTTATGACATTATGAAAAATAATTTATCACTTAATCATATTTACCGGGGCCTAACATCAATTCACCTGAAATTGTTACAGTAGGTGAAAATCGAATTGCAAAGTGGGACCCAAAATGAATTCTCCCAACCGAGATGATTAAATGCTATAAATAAATATGAAAAATTAATAATATGACTTAATTAAATAAATAAATATAATTTAAGATTGATCTATTACAATTAATATCCTACTTTGAACCCTTCCCAGTGCCTCAAAATAAAATCCCAGATAAAAAAGAAAAAAGTGACTTGGGAGCCTTGAAAAATGCGTATTCACTTCCATATGTACTCACTGATATTATGGTAATACGCTCAGGTATTTCCCTTTCATTCCTGCCCTGAGCTGTGAACCAGCGAATATGGGGTCCAGTAGATGGTGAGGTGCGGCTCCTTTAATTGCATCTTGGCAATTGGGCCTGGCCAGATTCACTAAGAAGCGCTGCGGCACTGAAGTTGGATCCGTTTCCTAAGGTGGGCACATAGATGAGGGCCAAAAGTTGTCCATGATTACATGTTAAATCTCCGTGACTGTAAAAGACCAAGATCCAAAACCCTTCGAAATATCTTGGCTTTCTTGTTTCCCACCCCTATTTTCTTCCTCAAGTAATCAGGCCCAGGGGACTGACTTTTGTGCGGTGATTGAAAATGCAGCCTCTTTGCTCAATGGAGACAAGGAGAAGTGTGAGAAAGAAAATGAGGCTCGAGCATGGAAGGCTCTGGCAAATGAAATTAGGTTAAGCAATCTTCTAGACCCTTCTTCATGATAGTTGTTTCCCATCTCCCATACAGGAGTGGTGTTTGGATGTCAACCTTGTCCAACAAATGGGCAACACTTCTAGTGTCCTTTCCTGGGATAACCTTTGATGAAGGAAAGTTTACATATGCAAGTGAGAAACAAAACAATAAAATATTGGATCAGTTCATTATTTGTCGCATCAAACCCCAATTTAAATCCAAAGGTCAGAATAGGCACATCCTATTCCGGACGTAGCAAGGTCAGCTGTCAACCTAGAGCGGGAAAATAGATTAGGTCAGGTCCAGTTTGTGTTCTGTCGTACTTAAATGGGTTCAGAATCCCTCGACCTGAACCTGACTTATTTATTAAATGGAATGAAAAACCTTAACCTGTACACATTTAATTTTTGAATGGATTTACCCGTTTAATCAGTTTAAGATAAATAAGTTGAGTTCAGTCATCTAATTACCATTTTATCTATTTAATATTTTCAACTAATACGTAATTACATAGCATTAAAACTTAAGTTTACACATCGCATTAAGCAATTACTCTCTAGAACTCCCTTGATGCATCATACTTTACATTTTCAGATTTAATTTTGATTTTTGTATTCTTAATTATCTAATAAAAGGGTAAACGGATAAAGGATAAATGATAAATGAAAAAATGAGCTGATTTGTTTAACCCATTTAACTGAACGGGTTAAATAAATATTTTTTTGTGCCTAGAATCTTGATCTAAACCTAATCCATTTAATTAATGAGTTGAATATGTCAACCCATTTAATTAAACGGATTGAAAATTTGTATCAAAACCTACTTAACTTTGCGTCGATTTCGAGTTAGTAAATGTTTCAGGTCACCAGCTCTGCGTGAACCTCTTCTCTCGGGGGAAATTAGAAAACTTGATTTGAAGTTTAGACCTAACTGACGATTCCATCAGTGGTATTCTTTCATGGGTTACACTTGACCATTTTGGAATTGAAGGGCCGTCGATTTGGGAATCTTGATGCTCCGAATGCTGCATTGCTGAAAACAGTTTCCATGAGATATGCCCATATCTCTGATGACTCTTTCTCTAAATTGGTTGCCGCCTCATCAAGTCTAAAAGCTTGGATTTACGACATTGCTATGACCTGACTATATTCCAGATGATAAGCCGTTCTTTTCAGAGACTTGGTTTGAACAACTTGATAAAGATGGAGCGCTTTTCTGTAGATTGTCCCTGCCTCTATTATCTTCAATGCAAAGGAAAAGAAGTTCGTGGGCATGTAAGCAATGTGAAAGTGTCTGATTTTTGGACTTCATGTGGTGATCTTAGAGTTGATTTGAGAGTTGAACCCTTTCACTATATGTTTTTAAACTCTCTGCATGTGCAATCATTAACTATGATATCGGGAACACATTAATATTCGTACTCGTTTGTTGAAGAACTTAGAGTTGATTGACGCACATTTGACATTTTCACCTATTGCTTTCTTTGTCCAGTGTTGGGTCATTCTCATATGGCGAAAAACTGTGAGCCCTTCTTAGAATAGCCTAATATCTATCTAATGCTTTATTCTGCTCTCATCAACTTTGCTCAACTTAAGTTACTTACATTACAAGGGACTCCCGTTGAATCTATTTTATTTTGCTGTACTCACCTTCACAGCAGATGTCTGATCCCTTGCTGTAAACCTCAAAAATACAAGGATAATTAGCCACACAAAAAAGATAGTCTGTCAAATCAAGCGCTGTTTCGCCTGTACTGGAATGGGAATTGAGGTACCAAACCTAGAATCTTTTGAGTTTGTGGGACTAGATATTCGTTGTTCTCGTGTTGTCGTTTCGCATGATCTTGTTTCTGCATTTAAGTTCCCAAAATTTTCTGCTTTGAGGACCAACAATTGGGACACTATTTCGAGATGTTCAGTGGGACAAAAATGATGATATTTGAAGAGCAAGTTGACTGGGGTATGTTTATTTCTCTCTACAAAGCCTTCCGTGCTTTCAGAAGGATATATTACAAAACTTCCACTGGCGTAATTCTTGATTGATCTGTACATCTTATTCCGTCCCCTTTTTTGTTCTCCTCCGGGTTGGTTTTTTGGGGGGGGGGGGGAGATCGAGGTTTTCCTAACTGAATCTTCAACAAGACATGTGAAAGTGAAGCGGCGTTTTGACTTTTGAGTTTTGATGCTGCTTCTATTGGAAATATTAGCAACTTCATTGTTTTCTTATATTAAAATGAATATTTAATATTTAATCTCTGGGAATCTCAATTCTGACAAGACTAAGCAATTTCAGTTCATTTATTGTTTAGAAAAGGAGGCGTTGCCATTTTTCATGTGATATCTCGACAATGTTTGTTGTCAGACAACGGCACAAGGAGGAGACCTCAGACGTACTATTTCTTGGTGATTAACTTCAGTTGACAAAACCATGGAGATGCTGGATGATGTACTCTATAATATGAGTTGATTAGTTGTTAATATCATTGCCTTGACTAATTTCGATTGCACGAAATGGGAGATCGATTACTTATGACTTATGAGCCATCATTTGGATTTGTGGTTGTCAATGTAATATTCCTGTGATCTAGCGTTTAATTTTCTTTATTTTATTTTGTTTTGATTAATCCATACAGCAAGTCTGTATTCATTCCAATGTAATGTGCGATCGCTTCACTGATTTACTTGGGAGAGAATGTGAGCTTGCGGAACATGCGCTGTGAAGAGTATTTACTGCACTTGCTTGACATACCATTCTGTCCTACGTCTCTATTACAAAACTTTAAGCTAGGTGAAGAGAGGGAAGAGAAGATTTCGGATAGCAAAAAAACTCGAGCTCTTGGCTTCAGTTCTGTATCTGTCTTATTCACGGCAGATGCAGCAAACATATATACATATTACAATATGAGGTTAACCCTAGTTCTAGCTTGGTGGCTAAGCAACAGAAATATAGCAATAAAAATATTTACAATACCTTTGCAATATCTTTTGTGTTTATCACATATTCTATCACTCTCCCTCAAGTTGATGCGTGGGAATTAACCATGCCCAACTTGGATCCTAAGAAGTGGAATGATTGCTTGCCTAACGGTTTGGTGAAGATATCGGCCACTTGATTCCTTGAGTTTATATACCGAGTCATCAATTCTCCAGATAGTATTCGTTCACGTACAAAATGGCAGTCAATCTCAATGTGTTTGGTCCTTTCATGAAACACGGTATTCTTTGATATATGTAAGGCCGCCTAATTATCACAATGCAGCAGCATAGGATTAGTAGGAAACACCCTCATGGAAGCTAAAAAGGATTTAATCCAAATCAAATCACTAGTAACTGTAGCCATGGCTCTGTATTCTGCTTCAGCTGAGGAGCGAGATACAGTTATTTGCTTCTTAGTTCTCCAAGATATCGGAGACCCCCTTAAAGTAACGAAGTACCCAGTAAGAGATTTCTTGGTGAGAGGACATGCACCCCAATCTGAATCGCAAAAGGCAACAATATTTAAATTAGAATTACTCCGTAGAAGAATGCTTTGCCTAGGATTGCCTTTGATATATCGTAACACCTGCTTTGCGGCTTCCATATGGTTTTCTCTGGGTGCCTGCACGAACTGGGAGAGAATATGAACTGAATAGCTTAACTCGGGTCGAGTTAGGGTAAGGTAAATGAGTCTTCCTACTATACGACGATACTGTGTGGGGTCTGTAAGAAGCTTTCCTGTTGCTAGTCCCAATTTATGATTAGCCTCCATAGGAAATTCGACGAGCTTGGCTCCAAGTAGTCCACATTCTTCGACAATTTCCAGGGCATATTTTCGTTAACATAGAAACAGGCCCTTTTCACTCCTGGCCACCTCAATGCCCAAGAAGTATTTCAGGGGCCCTAAGTCCTTGATGCGAAAACACTTATGAAGGTAAGGCTTAAACTGAGCACACAATTCATTGTCATTCCCCGTTAGCACCAAATCATCAACATAAACAAGCAGGGCCATAAATTTTTCACCCTTCTTATATGTAAAGAGAGAGTAATCTGCATAAGATCTAAGAAATCCGTAGTCAATGAGTTTGGAGGAGAATTTTGCAAACCATTGTCTTTGTGCTTGCTTCAATCCATACAAGGACTTTTGAAGACAACAGACTTTATTGGATGTTGTGGTTTTGAAACCTGGAGGCATTGCCATATAAACCTCTTCGTCCAAGTCTTCTTGGAGAAAGGCGTTATTGACGTCCATTTGGTGTAAAGTCCATCCTTTTGCAGTTGCCACATAGAGAAAACAACGACCGCTAGCCATTTTTGCCACTGGAGCAAATGTCTCGTTATAATCAAACCCTTCTACCTGTCTGTCTCCTCTTATCACGAGACGTGCCTTATACCTTTCGATAGTCCCATTGGAATTGTATTTTACCTTATAGACCCACTTGCAATTTATAGGTTTTCGTCCTGGTGGCAAGTCGACAACTGTCCAAGTTTGGTTTAACTCCAAGGCCTCTATTTCCTTTGTCTTTGTCATCGCCGCTCGCCAGTTAGGATCCTTAACAGCTTCATGAAATGACCTAGGCTCCACAATTTTGGTAATAGCAGCTAGATAATTTTTATGCACCATAGAAAAATTATTGCATGTAATGTAATTTGCTATGGGATACGGTTTACCTGAAGATGCCTTTTAGACTTGGCTTGCATAGGAAGAGGGGTCTTGCATTGTATAGCAAATGTAGTCTTGTAAGTACGTCAGGGCCTTACGGGCTCGTTATCCTCTGCAGTGGGGGCCGGACTCAACACTTGGGCCTTCAATCTGATCGCCCTTTTCCGTAGCTGACACATTATCACTTGGCCCTACAGCTGGAATTGGGCCTGCCTCACTCCCCCTGACTGCTGGGCTATGCATCTCAGTTCCTGGCCGAGATCCATCAGGTACAGGCCTGGGCTCGTCGTTATTACTGGGCTGACCCGGGTCTGCCAGTTCTAGCATTCCCAGTCTGGCGAGACTTGTTCGGACAGGCCTAGGGATGGGGTCAGCTGCAATGCCACTGGGCGGGGCCTCACGCACATATAGATTGGGCTGATTTCCAAGTTCTTCCTATTCGGTTTGTGGCAACCAACCCATGGGCTATGCTGAGCTCTCGAAGGAAGGATGTACTGCTGATGTGCTAGTTGCTAGGGGATAGACGTCTTTATAAAAAATGACATCTCGACTCACAAATATTTCGCTGGTTTCCATATCATAAAACTTCCAACCTTTTTCCCCATGGGGATACCCAACAAAAACACATCTTTTGCTTCATTCCCCAAATTTATCCTTTCTTCTTTGAAGATGATATGCATAACACAAGCACCCGAAAACTCTAATATGATCATGGGAGGTTGTTATTTGGAAAAGAGCTTCATAGGGAGTTTTCCCATTAAGCACTTTGGAGGGTGTCCTATTGATCAAGTGGACTGCAGTTAAGACACATTCCCCCGAGAATTCAATTGGTAGGTGCGCCTCAAACGTATCAAGATATGGCGATGTTTTCTTTCGACCCTTCCATTTTGTTGGAGAGTTTCAATGCAACTAGTCTCATGAATTATCCCTTGTTCCCTATAGAAGCTCTTCATTGGATTTGAGACAAACTTGCTACCATTGTCACTTCTAAGAGTTTTTACTTTTGTGTTGAATTGACTTTGAACCATAGCACAAAAATTTATAACAAGTTGGGCTGCCTCACTTTTAGGTTTCATTAAGTATACCCAGACACACCTAGTAGCATCATCCAATATAGTTAAGAAATAACTAGTACCACAAAAAGATTTAACAAGGTACGCACCCTATATATCACAATGTACTAAATCAAAAGGCTTTTGAGCTTTATTTCTACTAATATTGAAAGTTAAACGAGTTTGTTTAGCTCTTAGACACACATCATACAAGTCCTCTTTATGGTTATTAGAAATTCCCGAAACAATACTAGACAAATTTGACAGTGCTTGATTGGATGGATGACCCATTCTCCGATGCCATAGCCTATATGTCACGATCTTGTTTGCTTGAACTTCCGCTGTTGTATCCCCCTTGTAGAAATAGACCCCTTTGCTATGCTCACCCGAACCAATCAGCATCTTCGTAGTAGGAACCTGTATCACACATAACTTACGATTAAACGTTACAACACAACAAAGATCTTTAATTAACTGTACTATTGATATCAAATTGCATTGTAGGTCCAGGACAAACAAAACATCATTCAACACTAATTTCTTACCAAGTCTCACCCTGCCTCATTTCCTAGCAAACGTAATTACCCCATTAGGTAGACCTACCGGTATAGGCATGATATGACTCACCTTCGTTAGCAATTTCAAGTCTCTAGTCATGTGGCATGAAGCACCACTATCTAAAAGCCAGTTGCACTTACCACATAGCCGCTCATTGTTGTACTTCGGGGTTTCAATGAGGCTTAATAATTTTTGTACTTGTTCATCGGTTTTCTTAGATAGAGTAGCCCGGAGTTCTTCTTGCCTCTCTACATCATTGCCTCCTCCATGGGTCTGTGTGGCGTTTGCTTGTTCTCTGGGTTGGTGGTTTCCACGTCCACGGCCCGAGTTCTGCCTTACTCCACCACATCCTCCTCTTTCTCTACCTCTGCCGCTGCGACACCCTCTTGTACCCCAATGAGCCGGGTAATCGACCAACTCATAACAGTTGGTTTCTTCATGTCCTAGCTTTCCACAGTGTGTACAGCTTACCCGGTCTGTTCCTCGGCTTGAGTGAGTCACGGCAAAGGCAGCTCAGTCTTGTGATCTCGCTCCCTCATCACTCTCTTATGGTTCTCCTCCTGTTGAACCATGTTAAAAATTTTATCAAGTGATGGGACCAAGGCAAGAATTTGAGACCTCACATTGGAATACAAGTCATCATCTAAGCCCATCAGAAACTGATGAACTCTATCGCTTTCGATCATCTTGACATACTGTCCGGCAGCATCACACTTGCACACTGGACATTTGACATAGTTTTCCAATTCGTTCCAAAGCCACATAAGCTTTGAAAAGAATTCTACCACACTCAAGCTACCTTGTTTACAGGATGCTATTTCGGATTTGAGATGATGAATCTTAGGGACATTCGGAATAGCATATCATTTCTGTCTATTCTCCCACATTGATTGAGCCGAGTCGGCATAGGCGATACATGCATGAAGCTTTGGGTCTATCACCTTAAGGATCTATGACGTGACCATGGAATTGACTATAACCCAAGCATTCACCTCAACAGGCTTTGCTCCCGTGGCTACGTCTGGTTTGGTAATCGTACCATTGATAAAAGCTACCTTGTTCTTGGCTGTCAATGCTGTTATCACGGCTTTTTCCCACAACTCAAAATTCTTACCATCAAACTTGACTGCCGTGATAATGGCCCCGGGGGCGTCCGAAGGATGTAGGTAATATGGAGATTGGGAGTCGATTGTAAACTCCGGTGGTTTGTTGTCAGACATCTTGTCTTCCCTAGGTGCAGTTTGATAATTTGTGGGATCGTGGCTCTGATACTATGAAGAGAGGGAAGAGAAGATTTCGGATAGCAAAAAAACCCGAGCTCTTGGCTTCGGTTCTGTATCTGTGTCTTATTCACGGCAGATGCAGCAAACATATATACATATTACAATATGAGGTTAACCCTAGTTCTAGCTTGGTGGCTAAGCAACAGAAATATAGCAATAAAAATATTTACAATATCTTTACAATATCTTTTGTGTTTATCACATATTCTATCACTGGGCGGTCCCGCTTTTTCTTGTGCTCCATCAGCTGTGCTTGACTTGAAGGTAATTTCTTTTGTGTTCATGCTGTTTATTTTTGATTTGTGGGGATCAAATGTTTAATAGACACTTCCAGTCACTAAAATTGAACGGGAAGATCAAAGACTTAAGAGAGGCAGGAGGCGACAAAGAAGATACAGAAGAACAGAGGCTTTTATTTAGGTTTTTTTTTTTTTGGGGGGGGGGGGTGTTAAGGGGCAGTGGGGTTGAGAGACTTGAGCGGGGAAATCAGATATAGAGACGTAATTGCTTTCTATTCTTCAAACTTGAAAATTTTCCATTTTTGTGAATTTTTTTCTCTGTCTGCCCAATTTGGCAACAACTGCCAACAAGGTGCCATAATTCAACAAGGAGATGGTTATGATTGCATTCAGGATCTTTTTTATGAAACCAGCGTATAGATAAAGAAAGGACCCAGTCAGGTAATAGAACTCTTGAGTTTTTGCTCAGCAAAACAAGGCATCTCCGGCAGTTGAGGGCCTTGATAAATGACGAACTACCTGGAAAAGATTCCGCAGGAATATCCCCTAGTATGAATGCAATGAAGAAAGTTTCAGAAAGCTGTGAAATGATCCGTTGTTGGAGAGATCAGCTGGAGTTGGAACAGCATTTGGTTTGTTTCTTTTGATGGAATTGTAAATGCTTTGAACAATATGGTCGTTAGATGTTTATGACAGCCTGTTTCTGGCATTACTTTTCTCGACGCTTTGAACAATTTCACTGCTTGGTTTATGCCACACTATTTGTTTCAAATTTGATATGTTAGTATTCCTGATGTTTATATTTGGAGACAATTTACGTGTATTTTCCCTGTCTGCCTCTTGTCTTTCCGTCAATTTTTGAAATTTGCATTTTCTCTTGACGAGGGCTACTCCTTCTACATGAAATGCTTGCTTGGAGCCAAGAATAAATGTCTAAAATCCGAAGGTCTTGTGTGTTGTGTAGGTGCAAAAAGCTAGACAGCGCAAAACTGACTCTAAATTGGAACCTGAATCACATGGCCCCAATTTGTATCCGACTCAACACCCGAAGCAAGTAACCCCAAGTGAATCCAAAATTAAATTGACTCGACCCATCCTGACCTGAATTTTTTTTTTTTTTTTGGGCGAGCTTATTTCTCTTTGCAAAACAAACTTATTAGACCAAAAAGCAGGTGTTCCGAGTCAACCGAACCGGAATTGACATCGAACTGAATTTGTTTGAGCCGAACACAGTCCGACCCAAAGTAACACAATCTAAAACTGAGTCGAATGATCCGTTTGTAAGATCTCTAGAAAGTTAGTTACATGAGTTGAAATGAGGCTGACCTAACCTTGAATCTTACAATGATGCTTATATTTTGTCGATGCGCTACAGACAAGAAGCATAGTGAATTAAAGTAGTACCTTGTATAAATTTTCACATAATTATCACATTTCTTTTATATGTGTTAGAACGAATGAAATTTGATAAACTTACATGACCATATACTAGCAATGACACTAGAGCTATAGTATAACTGGTCATCGTAAAGCAAAATCCCGTAGGATCAACAAATTTTGAAATGTGTGACTGCTCATTCATGTGAATGCAAAAAGTCCCGTAGAATGCATTTTATACCACGTCCGCAAAGGCCCCCCCCCCCCCCCAAAAAAAAACCCAACTTGATTATAACTTTTGCTGTGAGATTATTACTTCGGAAAATACGGAGTTTTAAAAACTCGAAACTACGTAGGCCATTATTATGAGGTTCGAAATCTGTGTGTGTTTCATTAATCTCCGATCATGCGATACTTTTCTCGGATTTTTCTCGGATTTGTATTAAGGTATGATAGCTTGCTTAGTCCGTATACCCAAAAATAACTGCCATGATCACTTCTTTATTAGCTAAAAAATCTAATGTTCAATATTTTATTTTTTAGAAAGAAAATGGATAAAGATGATTTTAATTCAAAGTGACATTTATTCAATTGCGATGGTCTGACACCTATCATGATTAGTTATTTATCAATTAAGAAATCTGATGTAGGGGTGGTAATTTCATCCGCACCCATTGGATATCCATTCCACCCAACCCGAAAAAGTGAGTGAAAACTCAAAATATATGGATGATGGATGGATGATGGATGATGGTTTGACATATTGGATTGGATCCGGGTCATACTCCATCCGACCCACTACCCGATCCATCACCCGCTTAATCATCCACTTGTTTATCTCCTATTTACAATAAGTTTACTTTTTATTTTTGTCCTTTAAATTTTACTCTTTTTTTGGACAATTATATTCTCAATTTTATGATTATCGTCAAAGTTAATATGATGAATATGATATGTATTTCTTCCGTATATCTAAAATATTTTTTTTAAACTTTTCAGAAGACAAAGATTACTTTTTTATATAAATTTACTAACATATTGCATATAAACTTTTATCACCCATTTACAACTCGATCCACCCATTTTCACCCGCGGATGATGGATGAATGGATTAGATCAGATTTTTGCGGATGATGGGTGGGTGGGATGAAGCGGATTAAAGCGGGTGATAGATGAGGATGATGGTTCATCCGACCCGAACTCGATCTATTGCTAGCCCTAATCTGATGCTAATGTAACTTACTTTTTAGAAGAAAATGGATAAAAAAAGGATTTTAATTCAAAGACCCTTTTTTCAATGGCGTTGGTGTGCAACCAAAACATCTTACTTGATCAATTCCGTATTAGCTAAGAAATCTAATGCTTCGTAATTTACTTTTTAAAAAGAAGATGGATAAAGCTGTACTTCACTTTAAAACCGATTTTATTCCATGGTAGATTAAATAGTAAAACTCGTTTTACTCTGTAGATTAAACAGCAGATTTACCATAATAACATCACACAAGCTATGACAATTATAAAACTGAATAATGACTTGGAGAAAGGAATCTATGTTAAGTTTCAATGTGAACTATTGTTAATTTCGTTAATTAGTATATGGTAAACTTGTCAAACTCTTTCTCTCTTTTGAAAATTAATGTGTAATTAAATTATTGTCAAATTATTATACATAATGTAATGTAACCAAGTTATCAATTTGTAGCATATAGAATAATGTGCTTCTCTAACTGAAGCCAAAGTTCCACATAATTTGCCGTATATCAATTCATCATGATGACACATATAACCGAGATAATGTAACACAATTATAATACACATATTTTTAAACGAGAGAGTCTCATAAAAAGATTATTACAGGACGAACTTTTTCAAGGGTGACTTTTTGAGATTTTGTGGTAACTAATAATATATTTTTAGAGATACTTTTAAATTCAAATGTGATTAATAGTTCATTTAAGAGTTTAAATAAACTATTAGTTATCCCAATTAATTATTAACGATCACCATAAAAATATGCATCATATGATATGACTTATGTGGGATACTATCTCATACAAGACTTACTAATAATAACAACTTGCATTTTTTTTTTTCCCTTAGACAACTTTTGATTGATGTTCCGGAATTCATCTTCTAATAATCTAATACAAGTGCTATGGACTTCCATTAACTAATATAAAGAATGTGATTGTATTAGCATGCACTAATTAATATACATTGACACGCGGTAACTACTAAACTAATGAGACCAACAAAAAGTTATTTGGCCAAATTACCTGAGGAACAGCAACAAGCGCCATTTCACCAGAGTGAACACGTGGTTGCGGAAAAGAAAGAGACTGTTCTGAGTGGAGGTCTTCGAAACCTCGACAATGGCAGAAATCCCACCTCAAGCTCAAGCTCATGCTCATGCTTGGCTAAGAAGATTAGCAGATGGAATTCGAGCTCTACCTCAGGAATTGCTCACTGAAATGCTGGTTAGGCTACCTGCGGAAGATATATGTCAATGGATGGTAGCTTCCAAGCGTTTTTACAATTTGGTGACCTCTTCCTACTTCACGCAGATGTGGATTGACTACCATTACCCACATTTTCAGCAGCAAATCATCCTTCTTTCGGAAGGTAACTTTTTCTCCCTGAATCTCGCTGATTTTGACCATGAAGAGTTGCCTACCGAGCTTGAGCCCACCGGATTGGTGGAGATTGACCCTCCGGTCGTTGACGGTTTTGAGGAGCAAATTTTTCTGCTAGGATCAGCAAGAGGCTTGTTGTTGTTAGGGGTTGGGTATGAATTTGATTTTTGGATTTGGAACCCTTTGTTGAGGAGGGTTGGGCATGTCTTAGCTCCACCGGAAGTAGTGTGGGAAGGGGATGGGTTGCGGTTGGGATTTGGTTTTGTGAATGACAAATTTCATCTTGTTATTCTATCTCTATCTCGGGAAGTAGAGGGAGGTACTCTTAAGTTAGATGCATATGTGCTAGTCTTGGGAGACCCTCAAGAGCAATGGGTACTGCTTGAGTGCCCGGTGAAGCTACCTAGTGGTGCCTTGCTTTCCGGAACCTCAAATGATTTGGTGAATGATGCAGTAGTAGTTTGGAGTGTGTACTGGCCCGCTTACCATGACAATGTTCACTCTATATGGGCATTTGACTTGCAAACTCGTACATTTATCTGTGATGGTGTGTTTCCGGTGTGGGAGGCAATGACAAGCAAAACCATCCGATTTTGAAGGTTCTAGGTGGTCGACTGTACACCTATCGTCGGGTTGATGATAGCCAAGTTGAGGTGTGGAGGTTGGAAAACTTTGGTGAGTGGGAACTGTGGACAAGAGTGACAAGTTTTGATATGGATGCTGATTTTCCAGGATTAGAGGAGGAAGATGATAATGCTGGTAATGTTAATGTAATTGCAGATGAGTTCCAGGGGGTGGTTGCCGCGACTGCCATACGCCATCGGCTCTTGGTGTACACCAGTGAGGATCATCTCATTGGTTATGACCCGGTTAATTCTCGCTATTTCTTCTTTGGAGATTATGGTGAACACATCCCCATCATTGATAACTCTCCTGATTTGCCGGAGCTAGAAGTTGTATCATATCAGGAGTCCCTCATCTGGCCCTACACGAGGTAGTCATCTTTTTCCTTATTCTAGATTTTGTTCCATTTATTGTTGCCTTCAAATGGTAATGAGTAGGGATCCAATACTATCTTGAAATTATTCAGTTTGAAGGTAACTAATAGTGTCATCCAAAATTCATAAAGTTGTATGGTAATGAGTAGGGATCCAATACTATCTTGAAATTATTCAGTTTGAAGGTAACTAATAGTGTCATCCAAAATTCATAAAGTTGAAGGTCTCATGAAATGGAAATAGATTCCCAATTACAAACAATATAATGCCCCTTCTTGCCTGTGGTATTTTACTTAATTTTTTTAAAAAAACCATAAACTCCAACTGAGTTTTCCTTTATCATCTTTTCTGTAAAATTCTTTTTCTGGGCTGAGCCCACTCCTCTTGAAATTCCTCACCAGAACCCTCATTTCTCCCCTGTTCATGAGACGTTGATATCTGCACTTGTCAGTTTAGGTTTTCTGGGTTTGGGCTTGAGGATGTTTCTTTAGGCATCTAGTGATCCTTCTAAGTGCAGCTTTTTCTCACTTAATTACTTACAACCCTAGCAAATCTCCTATTTGCAAAAGCTTTTTCGCCAAGTTCTTAATACTTTCAGAGGGGCTACTTGATTTGGAGGCATCCTGCTTATGCAATGTGTATTCTTTCCCACAACCCCCAATCTCTTATTAGAGTGTATTTCTTTCCTTTTTGCTTATGCACTTGCTGGTCTAATACTCTTTTGCTGGTCTAATACTCTTATTGCTGCGGAGCATCAAAACCTGGTGGATGAGGAACTTCACTGCTGATTGTCGGTTAAATGCCTTTTCTTTCTCTACTGGTTGATGAATCTCTCCTCTTTCCTATGGTTAATAGCAATTATACACAACAGCCTTCCGTAGGGTTCAAATATTATTCAGGAGACGTGGAGATGCTGAGATCTTCTAGCTTTGACTTTCATTTTTTTCCGAATTTGCCCTTGCAAATCCTAATTTTGCTTCCTTCGATGAAGTAATTACTGAATGTTGGTATGCTGCTCATAGCCTCTTCTTCCTACCAAGACCTCACAAAGCCATTCCTTCTGGTGGCCCTTCTTGTCTTCTGAGATGGTTATGAACATCACAGACCCATCTTGCTCTTCTAAATGTTCCTCTCAATCCATGGCAATCAAGTAATTGGGGAAGATTCTCAATGAATGCCAAGTACTCCCTTCTAAAGCCCTTTGAAGGGGTCTCTCTCTCTCTCTCTCTCTCTCTCTCTCTCTCTCTCTTGTTTTCCCCCTTTGATTTTTCATTAGCTGATGGTGTCTATGAATATTTGGTCATCATTTCTGGAGCTTCTTTCTATGTGGGCGTCTCATTTTTTTCTTACTTGTTTGGAACGCCTTTACTTTCTCTCCAAACTGTCATGGAGGGATTGGTCCAACTAAATTGGACTGTCGACTCATTATTCCTTAAGCATGAGCTAAAGCTTTCTAATTCTCTTCATGAATATTTTTCCCTTCCAAAGTCACCGTGGCTTTGTTGACTAACTACTGCACCATTTTGGATTCCCACCAATTGTATTTAGGGGGTCTTGCTGCTGCTAGTTGACCATTTAATTATGTGTGCTATAGTATTCATGTTTGAATTCTCCATCCGTTTGCATTCTTCATCTTCGCTACTCTCACACAACACTGTCATATTTTAAGTCCTGTTTGAGCAGTGATAGTTGTCTCCTTCAAGATTATTGGTTTATAGTATTTTCAATTCCATCTTCATATGTGCTAGAGGACGGACTGGGGGACAAATGAATGTCTCTTACGAATTCAGTGGTACCATTGAACAATGCTGCTTGGGTTATGAATTTATGCATTCTAACTTTGAACCTTTTGTCTTTAGCAGAGATGAAAAATTCCTTATAAATCTGAGCTGAGTCCAAAATATCACTCTGAACCTTTGCTTGACATGAGGATGCCAGTCAACTCTTCAGTTTATTTATCACTAGAGACATAATTACCCAACAAATGTACAGCAGCTTAGTATTCTAACAAGGAGATACATGGAGGTAGTCTCAAAACCCCAACCCATACTATTCTCGTACACAGACTACTACAGCCAATCATTATCGTCAAACCAATTCAATAACCAATACCTTCTGGCTTCATTCACACAACTAATTCTCCATTTCTTCCATGGTTCAAAAAATTAAGATGAATTTCTAATGACCCAAACCTTTAACTTTGGTCAGCTTAAAGATTTTCCAGTGTAGAACATCTGGTAGGGAATGAAGTTCTCTAGGCAATGGTTTCTCCAAACACACTTCAACCAGCTCAAATTTTCTTCGCAAATTTTGCTGGTAACCACTTTCAAGCTCTCCTTTTGGCTTTGACATTCTCGATGTCTTCGTCTTCGAGTTTAGATTGCGTCCTGAAATTTGAGTCTCCAAAGCCATTGTATACTTCTTGAAGCATTAGTTTATTTTCTTATTGGAAACAGCTGTTTATGCGTTCTCCGCAAGCTTGAAATTATCTACTTCTTCCTTGGTTATTTCCTTCCTTTGGAAATCTAGACCATTGAACTGTGTTTTCTTCACCTCTAGTGAACTTATTGTTGTGGCATGAAATTGTTTGTTGTTCTCCTTCCTCCGGATGTCTAAATCTCACATGTCCAAAATGCGTCTCACTATCTTCGCAACTCTATTTGGAGTGAATATTCACAACTACAAATTTTTTGAAGATTTTTGCAAGCTTGAAGCAATTTGGAAGCTATTTGGCCTTCCTGGCAAAGTTTCTTCAAATATGATGAACTGACTTGAGTTTCAGTTATGATCTATAGCTTGAGCTCCAATCTCCCTGTTCTTCCTCTCCATCTTCTTCCCCTCATCAACTGAATGCTGTTTTAGTAAAGACTTTGACATGTTGTATGTGAAGGGATGTCAAGGTATAGAATGGAAACAATAATTAATCTAATTGTGTGAGAATATCAGTTCCCTTGATAAGGAGCTTGGAACATCCTCTTTCTCTCTGTCATCATTGAAAACATGTGCAGCAGCGAGTTTTACAATCCAACATTCAGGGGTTGACCTCCCTCACTTTCTTGAAATAGGGATTGCCAAATAAATTTTCTTTTCATGCCATTAATTGGTATGACTGTTGATTCAATGAATGGCACATTAAATACTGTACTGAACGTTACGGCACTGTGTATTGTATGCTGTTTCAATATGCCATGTTAAAGTGTAAAAACAGAATGATTGAGGATGTAAAACAAAGCTGCACTTAATGGTTTGGAGACTAGAGTAAGATCGAGGAAGAAGGGGCCACGAGATACAAAAGTAGCCTAATTCTTATATTCGACATTCCTTTGGTGCACATGCTATGACACACCCGCAGGAAGGTAATGTGGGACGCTCTAAGAGCAATTCCCACGCCGAGAAAATTCACCCAAAAACTTTCATACTCAATATTTCAATTCATTCAAGCGTATCTTTCCCCAAGGCACGAGAGGGTTTATATAGGAATCAATACAACTGAAAAAAGAATAAAAAATAAATCCGAAGATTACGATAAGATTACGATAACTAAAAATAATCTAAAAGATAAAAAAGATAAGATTTTATCCTAAAAGACAATCCCTGGATTACGAAATCTTCTATTCTTCCTAGAATACACATTGCCACAGAACTGTTTAGGAATTTCGACATCAGAAGGGTTTGTTGCGATGACCAAAACCAATGCAACTTTCCCTCCAGAAGTGTGTTTTATGAGCTTGAACAACAATAGAGGCAATAATTATCTTTTTCGACTATGGGATTTACTGATTTGTTTGGAGCAACCTGAGATTTGAGTGTTGCCTGAAGCAGCCCTATATAAAAGACAGGGATACGACCAACATTACATCTGTTCATATTTACAATCTAATCATAACTTAATCAAACAATATCCTACAATCTTTAAATTTCTTTCCTATTTTGCAAGAAAATCAAATCTAATTCTCAGAGTTTTTTCATTGAGTGGATTATCCCTGCAACATCGGCCATCTTTTTGTTCAAAAGGATGTCATTTCGATGCCTCCAAATTGCATAAAACATGGCAGTAGCAGCAGTTCTAATGACAGCCTTCATCTTCCTTCCTCTCTTTACATCTGATCAACCATTTGACAACGTGCTGAAAGTCTCTGGGAACAAAAGCAGTGTTACGCCAAGCAAAGATTGCTTTACCTTGCTTCCTTGGCAACATAGCAATGTCCAGATTGTAAACCCCAATTCTTTGAATCACTTGCAGTCTGTTTTGCCGTTCTTTGCTGCATGTGGTTTTATTAAGTCTTTCAACAGGTGTAGCTGGTGAGCTGGGGGTGAAATACGAATGATTAGTAAAAATGGCTAGCCCTGATGGTGTATTTCCTGTGATTGACAACTTTTCTCCATGTGCTATCATATCACAATTTAGGGCAATAGTGGATTTTGAGGGTAAACCGGCATTATGCCGAAAGTTTAGATTCTCCTTTAAAAGGACATCATAGGATTGGAGCCGCAGTGTAAGAGGTGGTAGTCACTTGCAGATTGCTGGTTTCTAGCCATTTCGGCATCTTTCTACTATTATTCATTATTAGAAATAAATTTTTTGATAGACATTTTTGTTCCCATGCATGTTTTCTTTAAAATTTACTTTTAAGATGTCAAGGTGAACATACTGGTGCACAATCTGGTGGGCACAGGGATCCTTCATACTTGCTACAATCTGCTGTATTAGAATCAGGGTCAACTTAAAAGCTCTTCAACAGAGGCCACAAGACCTGTGTTCGGTATCTGATGCATAGTTGACTAGAGAAAGTTCCTCAGGGAGGTCATATAATCCCATGCAAACTAACAGATATACAGTAATGTGCATAGAAAGTGCCTCTTTGTCTGGCATTGGAAATTTCCATTTTGGGCATCGGAATACAAAATCAAAAAATGCTATAATTGGCATTTGAATCTGGTTTCTGTAGTTGTGTGTTGTTGGCAAGTTGCCTGGTTTTTGTACTCTGTGTTTTTTTTTTTTTTTCTTGGTTTGGTTTCTCTCTTTCCTTCTTATCTGTGAGTTGATAATATCCTGCAACTTGATGACGAGCTCTGCATTTAAAAACTTATTAAGTTTTCCTCTGTTTTGCCATCTTGCAGATTTGAGGTCGCTATAGAGAACTGAACCGCTTGCTTACATGCTACCAGTACATATGAGAGGAGGTAGTAGCGTCATACTAAGTGCAGTTGTACGGAGTTACTCGGTTTTAGAGGGTAGTATTCTGAGTGCAGATGTAATTACT